>JASANG010003127.1:0-44657 GCA_030248215.1 Enoplolaimus lenunculus
TTGGCATAAATACAAACGATTGTTTGATTTTTTGCAGGTTTTAAAAAACATATGACAAGTTAAAATATTGTGCTTCGGGTACAAAATTCATAATCCGACTCCGGAAACTTTGTATCAGATCCTAACTACTTGCGGCGTTTTAAAACAATAACGTGCCTGTCACACATCAGGCAGCAGTATTGAAGGGCAAAAGATCTGTATACCTGCGTTATGGAATAATGCCGTTACGTCGAATGTTGCCGATGCTGATCTTCCTGGACCAGCGCTTACGTTGCATCGATAAGCGCCGTCAATTTCAGCACCTAAACCACCAACTTCCAACTTGGCAAGATCGCAACACCAAAGCAAAACGGAAACTCTGGGCCTCCGCTGCATTATTTCAGTCATGGTTTTCTTAACGTTGGCAATGCTACGTGAATGTAGTATAATCACTGATCCATCTTTACAAGTTTCGGAAACCTAAAAAATATTGGGGTTGTATTAAAAATAAGGCGTTAGCGAATACCAAAATCAATATATACAGTCTAAAACACCACGACTACAATGACTGCCACTGTTGACAACACTCGATCGTCCATCCATTAGTTACCTGTAAAGCAATTTCTTTCCCAATACCACGTGAAGACCCAGTTATTATCGCTAGTATCTTTTTGTCATGCAGAGAAGTCATGGTACTACGCAATACTGTGTATACGTAAGTATATAATTTATTTGATTGTGACCTTAAACTGATATAGATTTAAGTATCTAATTAGTTCACAGAAGTTTCTGTATTTAAACTAAACGAATCGCAATTGCAGTGGCAAAAGGCACAGGTATTCTTGAACATGATGGTGGCATGGTGTTAGCCTATTGTATTAACTGTTTGTTCAAAATTTCGGGGGGGCAACAAGCAATCACAAAAAATTTCCTTATATCGCAGCTATGGCTCGGAAGTACTTGCGGATTTGGTCTACCAACACAGACTTTAGTGTGCCAAAGCACAAATAGTTGCATTTTCGTGTTTAGAAAAATTCAGGCATCGTTTAAAAAATTATGGGTCATCCGCATTTATAACGACACGCTATGTTAAAAAAGTTTCCAGTCTATTCGGTTTTTCCGGGAGCAAAAACAACATTATAGCTCAGAATTGGGTTTGAGGCAGTGTGATTTGAGGTTCCCAGGGTGCAACCGGAATTCCTATTCCGATTATAATTCCGAGATGCATAACGAGTTCCGATTCCGATTTGTTCATCCGGCGTTTTTGAGAGTTTACAGCAAACAGACACCCAAAGTCAATAATATTCTAGTTAATAAAAAGTATCCGCATAGTCACACAACTTGTAGTTCCAATTCCACTTCCGATTTCGGTATAAACTTGCTGTTTCCATTCCGATTCCGGTGCAAAACAGTTCTGATTTAGACTGTGCTGGTTCCATAGTAAGCTAAACATTTTGTGTAGAGCGATGTTCAAGAATGGAAATCGAGTAAACGACTTGGGTGAAAATTGGCAGTTTGCGACAATGCATTTATATCGCGCAACGCCCGCCTGTGCAGCGGTGGCCGTATTAGATACTCACATTAAACTGTTCAGATTTGAATTTAATTAGTTAAAACCGATATATCTGACTGCATTATCTACAATCCGTTAAATTAAACAAACTACCCTTTTTTGATTGCTAAAACAAGCAAGAATTATATCGGAAACGTACCGCCACTTTTCGATTCAATCGGATGTGTCACTAGCTAACAGATTAAAGGTATTAAAAAGAGCAGTAATTTGTAAAATATTCTAAGGATATAAGTGCTGCTTCAACACCAATAACTACTCAAATCTTCAGATATAGTTGCATTGCTCACGGTTTATTTAGTCCTTGTACCAAACAGGACAATGAATTTAAATTGCGAATCTACTTGTGCATTTCATTGGTTTTGTAAGTTTGAAACTTTGGTAGCGCTTGTAAAAGCAAAGCGTTATACACAACAGTTGAAATGGTAACGTATTCTGAAAACTTCGTGTAAATTACCTTTGAAATCCTGAATTTGAAGAATTTACCCTTGTTTTAAACTTGTTTATATTCAGTTGATAATACTGTTGCTAAGATCATTTTGGAAAGGTTTATACACAAAACAAATTGTCTTGTATTCAAGAAATATTGTGTGAAGACAATTATGCCTTTACAGAATTCATACATATATGTTTTGAATTCAAGATTCTCAAATTTTTCGGAAATATGGGGCTGAAATTTTTCACACTTTAGCTTAAATACCTTTAGCTTCAATTCTTTCTTTCAGGAACGATTAGGACAAGTTTCTCTATAAGACAAGTAATTCTGAAATATAAGGCAAATATCAAATATCTCAGAAAAAAAACAAAGATTTGTCTGGCAAATAGAGTTCAAAACTAGGGACTAGAGATCTTTCAAATACTCAAATTTTACAATTATGTATACGTCCGACACGTAAAACTTAGGTAGGAGGGAGCCTGAGCTCAACCAGAAATATGTTTGAAATTCCATTACTTTATACACTTTTAGGAATATAAACAAAGCAACTTTTAGACATTTATGTTTTAAACATTTAAAAAAACTAAGTTCCGAACTGTATGAATCAATTAATGTCTGAAATACAAGACATTTCTGTCTCGAAAGTTTAAGAAGGTAGTAATCCTGAAGTTTTAAGTAAATTTATTTTGTGTGTGAGATTTAGTTAAACTCATAGCTACTGTCATTCGAGAATTAAGGCTACTGTCCTCGATTTGGATAACACTGTGCTCTATGTGCATAACATTAAGGTGTAAACGGAATTCCAATTCCGGCCAGATAGACTTTTAATTCAAAACAAGTTTGGTCGCGATTAGAAAATCAAATTAAAGATCTTTGAAATTTGCAGCTGTAGTGACGGAATTTTTTGTAGGGTGGGATCATCGTAAGGGACCCGTACAAAATGAAGAAAATAGAAAAAATTGCGGAAAAGTTGCAAATTGGTATTTTCTGATCCGTCGCATTGAGGTCAACACAAAAGCCATCTGATTTTTTTTATTAATTTGTGACTATAACGAAGAAAGTGACGGTTTTCCTCATTTCGAACAAAATTCACAGGGAAGTATTGTCAGTTTGATCATAAGTGAAAGTATAACATTGAGTTACGTCATACTTTGTAGCATTAAACATTCCGAATTTTGCTATACGTACCGAAGCCGGATGTCGATTTGCCGGAACCTGAGGCCGATATTCGATTTAACCGTTCTGCAACAGTGTGCACCCGGAATTTCGATTCCGGTTTAAAATCCAGTTCCGTTTTGCACCCTGTCCTTCAAATACATAAAATCGCACGTCTGTTCGTAATTTGGTCCTTCATTCTTTAGGGGCTTATTTCTCCTGCGCCCAAGACTTGGCTACTGACCCCATACCCTTCGAAAAGGCTCGGGGCAAATCCCACTGTCTCAAAACACACTCAGTAGAACCCTATTTTGTGAGTGTTTATCGCTTTTTCACCTCTTTGATCTCGGTTTGCAAACCACCGAGAGTGGAAAAAGCGAGATCGAGACTGAGACGAAACCAGCGAAATCCAGAGACTTGCCGAGACCGCCCATCCTAGTATCTCCTATTTGGACCATTACCGAAAATAGCAATAAAGTTTTGAATGTTTTTCATACCTCTTTTTAGTGTTAGCGCAATAAATTGTTGCATCTGCTGAAAATTGCAGGTTACTAATACCACATTAAAACCTCCACAAAATTATTCGTTTTACTTTATTTATTTTATGCACCACTTACAAATAGTGGCATAGGAAAAATAATCACAGAACTCCAACACACGTAAAGCAGCGATGAAAACGTAGTATACCTTGAAAAACCCTGTTACTTGAAACAATTCATTATCCAAAGGCATGTGCAAACAAATTGTTGTTCAGTCTTACTTTAAAGCTACCGCATTGAGAGAAACAAATATTATATACCATTTGATGAATTACTGAAACTTGGGATACGCATAATGAGTTTTAAAAGACTACATTGATAGGTAATACAAATGCAATAGACATCTGTTTGTTGTGAACGTTGAGCAGAAAAACGGAAACGAAATTATTTTTTCTTTTGGTCTCGGTTTAAACCTGCAGAAAACGAGACCGCACGTTCACATTTCTACCTGTGTTAAACGACTGTGTTACCGTTACGTGTTGTGTTTTTAAGTTATCTCGAAAAGTTTGAGCATAATTTGAAGCAATTTTTTTGTTTTACATTAATCGCAGAAAGATGTTAAATATGTTTTCCCGTAAAATACAATTTGATATTCGGTGTCACAGCCGCAAATATGCAGTATCCGGCAGGTTTATGCCGGTCATGGATATCACTTTTTACCGGACATTAATCCGGAAACGGATATCCGGTGGCACTCTGACATATACTTACGTATATCATTTTTGTTTGTGTCCAGATTTATACTGAAATAGCAATGCATTTATAAATATACAAGGTCTCTGCAGCTACTTTGATTATGGCTGGTTCTGCCTTAAAGCGGCTTATGGCTGAGTACAAGCAACTAACACTTAATCCACCAGATGGCATAATTGCTGGGCCGATAAAAGAAGATAATTTTTTCGAATGGGAAGCACTAATTACAGGCCCGGAATTAACATGTTTTGAAAACGGTGTATTTACGACGAAACTAATATTTCCGCAGGATTATCCGCTCAGTCCGCCAAAAATGACGTTTACTTGTGAAATGTTTCATCCTAATATTTACGCTGATGGTAGGGTTTGCATCAGTATATTGCACGCACCCGGCGACGATCCTTTGGGGTAAGTTATTTTTTGTAAATCCTTTCTTATGAATAGAAAAATATTTCACTAAACTTGATGGAAACTTGTAGGTTATTCGTTGATTTTGATAGTTTTATTTAAAAGTTATTTACTTTTGAGACTATGATGATAATATACTTTACATGTATCAACAACTAGCATAAATCTTACACAAAAGATTTTATGCTGTTGCCCACGCTGTGCCTGTATACTGTGTTTAAAAACCTAACATAACCATATGAAATTTATAAAATTAAAAAAATCTGTTTTATAAATTCAGATATGAAACATCGGCCGAGCGCTGGTCACCGGTACAAAGTGTCGAAAAAATTCTACTGTCCGTAGTTAGCATGCTGGCCGAACCGAACGATGAATCGCCCGCAAATGTGAACGCTGCTAAAATGTGGCGAGAAGACCGTACACAATTTAACGAAATTGCTGATCGTATTGTAAGGCTGTCTCTTGGACTTCCTGTGAAGGGCTTGGTGTCTGGAATGGCGGCGAGTTCGGGAGCATCAAACGTTCGAAGTACTGGTTCTATTTCTAATGTGCGCAACAGGTGATCGAGGTTTCTGACGGAATAATAGTTGATACTTGGTCGGAGATATGATGGTAATCGTGTGAAACTCACACTAACGTTTAAGTTTGTGCAGAACAATGGAGTTGTAAAAAAGCTGCTTTATATTTCTGCCTATTTTGTCAAAAAATTAGCCGGGGTTTTATTTCGATAATTTTAAACAGTGGGAATTCGGTCCTGTGTCAGAATGTCGGCTTCGCTAATTCGTAGCAATCGGTAAGGCTTCTTGTATTTCAATACATGAATTGTTCGAGTATTTACATTTCCTGTGTTTGCCAGGAATTCTGTAACTCGCTTATTTTCTGCTTCCTATAATTTCAATAGCAATAGAGTTCTAGATGCACGTAATCAAGTTACGTGATAGGGTATCGCTATATTTTCAGAAACGTCCACCGCTGTACGATACCATACCTATATCGTACATGAGTGTCGATCGGAGACGGACGGCGCCTAACGACAAGTATAGCGCCACCCATATGCGTATCTTTGACCGTGTGAAAGCCAGCTAAATTTCAAACATACCGCGTGAAAGTTATCCTCATGTTTAGGCTTAGATAAGGTTTTGGCTTAGTAGGAGTTCCACTACAAACATGGATCAAAAATTATATATCTGTAATTGATGTTATCAAAACTAGCACATAGTTTATATCTTATCTCAACCAAACGCTTCGTTCGTAGAACCGCTCTGAATTGTTAGTTGGTTGAATAACTGAACTTTAACGCAAAGTCTATAGTGCATGTGTAACAGGCGGTTGGTAATTTAAATTTTTCATTGCACAATGTGAATATCTGAATTCAAACAATAAATATTGTTTAATTTCATTTTATATGAGCTTTCAGGGTTTGAGCTATAATTTATTATGCTAATGCAAATCCTGACCATGGTGGAAAGCGGAACTGGATGAAACCGAAATCGAGATTCGAATCGAAACAGCAAATTTATACCGGAATGTATTGGAACTACAAATTTTGTGACTATATTGAACTGAATTGATTTAAAGAGACAGGCTTCGGAACAGTATTATAAAAGCATATTCCTAAGCTCAAAGCCTAAGCGGACGAATCAGCATATTCCTAAGTCTAGAGCCTAAAGCTAAGCAAGGAAATAGTCTAAAGCTTAAGCTTTACTCTTCTAGTCCCACAAAAAATGTCCCGCTCCTGATCTTTACATGGGACCGGTCTTTAGAGTACGCTTGTACTACTGTTCCGGACCTGTTTATACATGGGCTATTTTTCGTTCTGTAAAGCTACACTATTATCAATTATTGATAAGTTAGCTGAAACTAAATATTTGATAGGCTAAAACTGAAATGTCAAATAAACAACTGTTGGCCACAAATTTTAGTTACATTTAAAACTAATCGAGCTTCATGGTCGCTTATATAATATTTTTAGACTTGACCCTAAAATAGGCCTGTGTACGCGGAAAACTCGCCGCATTTTGGTACATTTTGAGCCACGCAAAACGGCGGAAAATTCTAAATATCCAGCTCATTTTAACCTTTTTGGCTTCTTTTGCAGGTCAGGTTTGACATTCGGTGTCACCATGATACATATATAACTACATTAATAGTAACACGTTTTAGTTCACATATTTGGTTCGATAGGTAAAACAAATTACTATAACGATATTCCTAATAAAGCCCAACGTCTAGCGTAATGATGTTTATACATTAGCCTAAGCAAAAAAGTATAAAGTTTAAGCGTACTCTATTGCAGTCCCCGCAGAATCACGTCCCGCTTCTGATGTTTATGGGTCCTGGTGTCTATCGATAGGAAATATATGGTTATGGTAGGCCTAAATGCAAACATTAGCGAACCAATTTTTCGTTAAAGATTGCTGTATAGTACCGAATTCTGTAATGTGATTGATTATAATATTTTCTCGTCTAGTAAACAAATTAGTTGTCAACTCGTATTCACGTGAGACTATATATCCTTACTGCATGTCGTAGGTCGCATGTTTGTGTATATTTTTGGGGCAAATATTTACGTAAATTTGGCAAATAAATATTGGGTCAAGGTTTATTGCTGTTTTTTCACCTGTCTTGGTGCATAAAAATTGTGGCCAATGTTACCTTAAGAAGCGTAACAGTAGATTAAGTGTATTCCTAAGCCTAAGCGTTGAAAACATGAGTTCCTAAGCCTGAACCTAACCGTTGCAAAAATATGTTCCCAAGCCTAAGCCGAAGCAAAAATACATAATCTAAAATCTAAACCTCCTCTTTTATGGAAAAACCAAAAACCTGGACGCTCTTTAAAGTAACATGGGCCAAAATTGTGGTTTGGCACGCTTGAGCGACTACCTACCACAGATGGTGACTCGGCTGTTGTACACATTCCTTCTTACATTTGCCACTTTAGGCTTTAGGTACAGGCTTAGGTTTAGCAAAAAGCTTTTCGGCAAAGGCTTATCCTACCCTCCTCACTTTCGGGGGGGGGGGGGTGTCAAATTTACGTTCATTGCGCGTGTAACGGCCAGCCAGCACCGAAAATATAATCGAATTACTTTGCAGTATATGCAACAGCGCATGAATTTCATCATTAATGAAGATTTTGACCCCCTCAAATACTGCAGGGGTAATCCAAAAATGCAACGTGCGCTGCGCACATGTTTTTCTACATAGAATGTACCCAGTTGCATACTTTTGTTATTTAAGAGTATCATGCACTCTTGGTACTATGTATGCCTTTTCTAAACCTACGCCAATGGAGGAAAGGTATAAGAGCTGAGGGTGCATGAACAATTGCCCAATCGAATTCTCTCAACACAACAGCTTTAGCAGCAACCGTTTCTGTGCTATCAGGTTGTGTCTTCTCGTCAGTGATTTGAAATTCAGGATCAAAGTGGATAAAAGAAGTCCGATTGGCAGACATTCTCACGTGGACTATGAAGTTCAATATGCAAAACTTTATCCAACATTCAGACCCACGCACACACATCGCTCAATAAAGCTTTTTAGTTTCATAATCTATATTGCAAAAGTGCAATGAAAAAGGTTGCACATGTATAGAACAGGGCCGGAACAGTAATCGCACCGTGTTTAACAATTGCAACACGTATGCATAGTACTAAATCACCACAAGACGTGAGAGCTTCCTTGGGCTCGAGCGTCAAGCTCCTGGAGTTCGAATCCTAGCATAAAAGTAGGTCTCAGGAAAAATAGAAAATATTCATGTGAGAAAGGGTTAAGCGAAAAATTTTCAGTTTACTATCTGTAACTCCTTCTCTACATTGAGTTGCCTATAGGCAACGCAGCGCAGTGTGGAAAATAGAAAATATTCATGTGAGAAAGGGTTAAATGTGTGTAGTACCTATTACCAGTTGGTGATAAATCCTGTAACTCTGGAACCAGCGAGTTGTAATATTCGAAATGCAGCACAATGTTCGCGGTTGATTTGCACTACTTCTGTACCAATTTTGTGATCTGCAATTGCAGTTGTTCGTCAGTTTAAAATCCTATCGCTAACTGATGATAGGCACTATATGCATTTAAGAATATGGACCAAGTGTTAAAGCAATTTCAAAATTTAAAAAGTAATGTGAAACGTAAAATAACCAACAGAAAAACAGTTTGATGATGAAAAATAGCGAAAACATTAGTTTTGACGCAGTTTTTGTCTAATTTTTGAACGTAAAACTTGACTGGCTTTGTACTTTAAACAGAGTAAACAACCGAAACTAAAAAAACGGCAAAGCTGAAGCTGCAGGTGGTCATAAATGAACCGGAATATTTCTAACAAATTTGAAATTTCTAATTCTAATAACAATTATATATAAAGTTTTGTTAACTTTTTTCTATTGTAATCAAATTCTAGTAATTTAGTGATAAACAATGGCTGGGGTTTCTGAAATCTTACTTAAGTATTTACTTAAGTTTATGCATAAGTAAATACTTAAGTCGCCGACTTCAGAAAGTACTTAAATTTTCGAGCACAACCAAATTAACGCCAAATATCGGCCATTTCCATGACAAGGTACTAATAGTTTTGCTTTATATTAAGGAGTCATCATTAGACTGCAGTTTCAATTAGACCAAGGTTAGTACGCCTGAGCGGTTAATTTGTAGTATATCACATTTAGTCAGCGACTTAAGCATTTACTTAAGTACGCATTTAAAAACGGCAAAACAGTTAAGTATTTACATAGCCCGTACTTAAGTACTAAGTCGTAATTAAGTAGGATTCCGGCAACCCAGGCATTGTCTGTAAACTAAATATTTGACACGGACAGCGTTATAAAATATAGAAAAGTTTCGCTGGCGACCTGACGCCGGAACGGAAGGCCGACTTTCAGCCCTATCCGGCGGATAGCGTCCTCAAATTTACGCCGCACGTATTATTTTTGTAATTAAACTAAGTTCCGCGACTTTCCGCTCAGGTTCCCAACTGCGAGTTGAACCGGGATAAGTAGGTTTTGAGAGACAGCAAATTAAGTGTTTTAAAAATATAGAATTCTTCTAATGCTGTCGATAAATTTTGCAGCCAGGGGGCGAAGACGGTCGTATAAGGAGGGGCGGCTCTCCCTGTCGTCCCCCTGGACGTAATTTTTGTTTGTTGGTTCTACACAAATTGACTGTGTTCCATTATTGGAGCCTACACACGCTTAACCATATATTCAGTATTACTTAAATGCTTTAACGTGGGCCAAAAGGCATGCCAACGTATATGTTTGATGGTGTATACAGTAAAGCGACTTTAACCCATTTTCTAGATTGGCCCCTTCTATGCAGCAGTATTGGGCGAACGCTGTGGTACCAAACGTTTGTCGCATCTTTATAAACCGCATATATCACTTGCTTATATGCGGGGAGCCACCGAAGCCATGGCTTTCAAACTGCGATGATAACCAAAACTTTGCAGTAAATGTTTAGTACTAAAATTGCGTTTGGCTTCTTGCTCGCTTCACTCGAGAGTTTATTCACTGTAAATGAATTGGACGACCCTCGTACAGATGCTTGTCAATTTGTCACTCGCGTATACACCCAAAAGTGATGGTATAACTTCTTAAAACCAGCAGCTCTGTCGTTGTTTTGTGCTGTAAATCCGTCAAATGTCCACGCTGAGTCAGTAGTTTGGGGGGTAAAGTTTTGCAATATTATTTTTGTGAAAGCACATAATAAATTGAGATCATGGTTAAAAACTTTGAGCTCAGCTTAAGCTTTACTAAACCATTGCATTTAGAGAAGGGGACACTAGTGACGCTTGTCACCCCCTCCCTCCATTTATCCACGCTTGAAGTTATTTTAGGTCGTTTGTGGCGTTCGAACCAAACTCCGGGTTTACGGCGATGTTGGTACTTTTTTGGAAGGTTTTCGCGTTTGCTGGTTATTATTTTGCCTATTGTACACATCGTTAAAGTTGAAGTATTTTTCGACGAAGGAAAACTGTCAACTGTGATTGCGGGCTTTTGAGTATAAACGCCAACTATAAACTCAGTTTAAAATTCAGTGACGTTTCAATTTGCGGCCAATGTTACTTTAAGGGGCATAACAGTAGATTACGCGCCTTCCTAAGCCTAAGCCTAAGCGTTGCAATAATGCGTTCCTAAGCCTAAGCCTAAGCGTTGCAAAAATGCGTTCCTAAGCCTAAGCCTAAGCGTTGCAATAATGCGTTCCTAAGCCTAAGCCTAAGCGTTGCAAAAATGCGTTCCTAAGCCTAAGCCTAAGCGTTGCAATAATGCGTTCCTAAGCCTAAGCCTAAGCGTTGCAAAAATGCGTTCCTAAGCCTAAGCCTAAGCGTTGCAAAAATGCGTTCCTAAGCCTAAGCCTAAGCATTGCAATAATGCGTTCCTAAGCCTAAGCCTAAGCGTTGCAATAATGCGTTCCTAAGCTTAAAAGCCTAAGCCTAAGCGTTGAAAAAATGCGTTCCTAAGCCTAAGCCTAGGCCTAAGTGTTGCAAAAATGCGTTCCTAAGCCTAAGCCTAAGTAAAAAATGTAACCTAGAATCTAAAGCTACTCTTTTATGGACCCATCAGAAACCTGGACGCCCCTTGAAGTAACCTGGGTCCAACTTTGTTTCAGTTTGGGCTTTATATGCAAACCACATACAGGATGCGACGTCGAAATTGAAGTGATTTTTGGGAACAAATTCGATGTACTGACGGTGACCTGTAGAGAATAATGCATTGTTCACAATAAAAAATTTCATTTTGTCACCGAAAACATTATAAGCTATGGTTAACACGTGTCAAATTACAAAATTGTCATGTGTTAATCTTACCCTCACGCGGAAATATTGTGTTAGCCCTACACCCAACACGTGTCACAGCCGTACCCTAAATCGTGTCACAGAGCATTTTGTAGCACGCGTTAGGGTAGGGTTAACACAATTTTTGCGTTATGGCAACGCTAACGTATGACAATTTTGAAAATTGACACGTCTTTACCTTACCTTATAATGTTTCCGGTGGCAAAATGAAATTTTTATTGTGAACAATGCATAACTCGACTAAGATTAGGCTTAAACGAACTGTTTCTATTTCAGTTGGTTTAGAACGAATGCAATATAGAAAGAAACTTGAATTCTTTATATCATTTGTAGTGTAATAAAATTGGTAAGTAGATAGTTTCGTTATACTTTTTCCGGTTTCAAATCTGGTTCAGATTGTGATATCAGATGGCTTTAAGAATTATTAGCTGCTACATTAACTGGTCGATATTTTACAAGGCGAGCAGTGCTGGCGGAAGCGTCCCCAGAACCCTCAATAGAGGCCGCCCCAGCTTCGACCCTTTGGGGGGCACATCTTGGCAAACTGAAAATTTTTTCGTAGACCACAAAGTTATAGAGCTGTGAAACAGTTCGGGCTCCTTCGGACCTGTTTTGGAAGTTCTCGACTGTTGTGAAACGCCGGCGCTGAATGGGAACTCCATATGCAAAGGTTGCGGGCTCAGATACCGTAATCCCGGTCCTGATTACGAAAACTTATACTAATTTAAATATGTGCCTGTGTCAAGGGTGACGCTGTACTTTTGATGACGTCCGGCGCCGTCAGTCACCGTACGGCGCCGTACGTCGCCTTCCGGTATCGTCGTGAGTTACTCACATACGATACCGTAAGTGACGAAAGACGCCGCATAAGTATGTTGCTTTGTTTTAATACGTGGACGGGCCCATGTATAGAACAGGGCCGAAACAGTAGTATAAGCATATTCCTAAGCCTACGCGTAAGCCTAAGCCTAAGCCTACGCGTAAGCCTATACCTAAGCCTAAGCAAATGGATGAGCCTATTCCCAAGCCGCCTAAGTCTAAAGCCTAAGCGTAAGCAAAAAATAGTCTAAAGCTTAAACTGACTCTATTATAGCCCCCTCCGGAAAACGATCCCGCCCTGTTCTATTAATGGGCCAGTGGGCGTATCGTAATCCATGCCAATAAGGCCGCGGCCGAAAGGTCTACTCCCAAAGGGCCTTCTAGTGGCTTTCAAAAACGAACACAGCGCGGGTTAAGATTCGTTCCTGCGGCGGCAATAGTGCACTTTCGGCGTACTGGCGCAATCTCGTATTGAAATCTATGGCATTTTAGGTTGTGAACCAAACGTTTTGCCACAATCGCAAACTTTTGCTGGTCTTTGAGGTTGTCGTCGGCATTTTAGGTTTAGGTTATAATGGTAATTGTTGTTCGTTCTTATACTTATTTTCGACTTTACCAGTTTTCCAAGTTTGCGCTATTGTTTGGACCACCGCGTAATACTGGAAAAGGAATATTGGAAGATGTAGGTTTGTTGTGTTTAGAAACTAGTTTTCGTGTTTCCAAAAATAGCATATATCTCTTGTCGTTTGGTTTTTGGAAAGTATATTCGGTTCGTAACCAGAAATTGTTACTAGCAGGGATAAAATGATTTATAAGGGGATTAAAAAGTTTTTTAATATGTTGTCCATAGATTTTTAGGCCAGGGGAGGGAAGTGAAGACGCTGGGGTGCCTCGTATCCATTGCGCCCCCGGAACGTTAAAGGTGGGGTGAGTGGGTTAATTTTAGCGAAAACTTTTCGATATTTATAAGATAGCGGTTCAGAGTACGGGCTCGCACGGTCTTTTTTATTACTTTATAACTTCCAGCAACGAAATGTTTTTTGCCACAACTAAGACTTATATAATTTGTTGTAATAAATAATCGGCTATATTTCACCGGCTTAGGCTTATGATTCCGCTTATGTTGCCGTGAAGCTGCCATCGGAGGTTACCAAAAAGGGTACATGTTTACTTTTGCTTTCGCTCCAAAAGTACGACACCCCTACATACCGAATGGATTAATAAAATAGGCTGAGGGTTAGGATTAAGTTTTAGTATTGGGGTATGCATCTAAAAATTTATTGTAAGTTTAGTCTGTTTTTGAGAATTTGAACTCTGTAGTTTAAATTGAATATCAAAGGTTTTACTAAATAAAATGTTTTCAAGTCTGAAAATATTGAATAGATTACATTATTTATTGTTTTAATAAACAGCATCGTGCCTAAGATGGCCAGGGTCCACTCCAGAAAAGTGAACTTCGGACCGTATAGATTAAAAATAGGTCCGTTTTATTTTGCGTGGGCTGGCGTTTACCGGCCCAAAGCATCTGCTGCCCCTTTGCGAGCGAAACAAGCACGAATCGAAACGCACGCTTTTGTGTTCAGCAGGGTATAAACGGGTAGTAAAAATAACGAAAACGCAAAACGGATATTGAAGTATAAAAGTTACAAAAATATGTTTTTCTGCGAAAAAAATTAAGACGTGCAAATATTCCTACTAAAATTTTAAAGAAAAAATTTGTGGATGCTCCGAAACTTTTAAGATTTCGAATGAGTTTGATGATTTTTGTTTCATTTTAAGCCATTGACGGATATTCCCTGGTAGTCAGACTGTTCAAAAAATCATAGCTTTGAAGCCAGTGTAGTTTCTAAAAAGTGATTTTGTCTTCCGCCACCTTACGTAGTGAAAACATTACAATACCATTTTAGATTCATCATGGCTCGGATTCCGAAATCTTACTCAAGTATTTACTTAAATCGTCGAATTAAGTATTAAATACTTAGTTAACTTTTTGAACAAAAACAAATTAGTGCCAAATTTGAGTCATTGGTATAACAGGAAAGCAATAGTTTTGCTTTAGGAGGCACGGCCCATGTTAATACTTTAAGGGGCGTTAATGTTTCTGGTGCGTCTATAAAAGAGTTAGATTCTAGATTACATTTTTTGCTTAGGCTTAGGCGTAGGCTTAGGCTTAGGCTTAGGAAAACATTTTTGCAACGCTTAGGCTTAGGCTTACGCTTAGGAATACGTTTAATCTACTGTTACGCTTCTAAAAGTAACATTGGCCGAACGCACAATTTGAGGCTACAATTATTTGTACAAAATTAATATATTCCTGAACTGTGACTCTGCTATGTTTAGCACAAACTTAAATACCTATACAGTCATACTTAAGTAGGATTTCAGAAACCCATCTGTATATAATACATACTATCTTGATGGCTTTTGTACCTACAGCACCCTCTCATGCAGTTTTCAAAATTGTCACATTTTGGCATACCCTAAACTTTCGGTATTGGCTAAGTTTAAACTTGTGGTTAGAACGTACAAATGCGTATTTTGATATTTCCCAACGAAAATTAGGTTTTCATGATCCAGTTTCGGCAGCATAACGGTTCAAAACCTTGAAAAATATTGAAACCCTGTCTGATCAGCGCCGGAGCAGGCAGGGGTGGGGGCTCCCATTAAATTCCAGGGTGGGCGCCCCCAAGCGAGCGAGAAGCCAGACGTATTTTAAACCTTAAGCGGTTTTGATTCAACCGGTTACGGTGGGGGCTTCTTTGGGGGTGTGACCCCCTCAATTTTGGAGTATGGGCATTGGCTGCTCCGGCCCTGTGCCTGATCGTAGCCGAAACCGTATTAAACAAGCATGCTATACAGCCGTTACTGGCTCATCCAAGGGGCATCCATGCCTCTAAGCCCACCAAACAGGGATAAAAACCAAAAATTTATGTTCAAACTACAATTGCGTTAAGCTTTCTTGTTAGCTTCGCTCGCGAGTTTCTTCCACTATTACATTTCGCATCGTGCGCCCCCCACAGAAATTTCTGGATCCGCCGCTGTATAGAGCTGTATAATTAATGATTCGATGTATCTTAGTACTAGCAGACCCTTTTATATCCGGCCTGGTATCAAACGCTATTGCTTTATAATTGTTTGTGTATACACTAAAATCAAATACTACCCGTGTTTACACGATTTGACGTAGTACTTCAGCTTTTAGTTTGGCTTTTTTGATAGGTTTTATAGACAAGCATAGTCATATATAGGAAATTAGGCTTTCGGTTCTATTTGGTTTTAGCCGATTTGAAAAAAATTTTTTTAAATATTTTACGTGGTGTATTATTGACAAATTTTTGGTCTCTGATGAATGAACTGTACAGCTTAAGATGCAGTAAATGCGAGGCCGTAGCCAAGGTGGAGCCAGGGGGGCTCTACGTTCCCTGGAAAAATTTTGGTCCCCCTAGGAAATTTTTAAACCTTGTTTGTAAGTCGTTGACAACCCTTGAATGCCCCTGCTGAAAATGTTTTAGCCCTCCCGAGCAAGGTGAGCTGGCTACGGACCTGAGTAAATGGTGGTATCAGGAGAATTCGTCGGCCGGTAGTTCGTCGTCCGACAAATTGTAATCCGAAATTTCATCGACCCGACAAATTCGTCGCTCATCATTATGCTTTATCTTTAGGCTTAGGATTTCGCCAAAGATTTCGGTTAGATTTATTAATTAGTTTTAGGACGCTGTTGGGCGGCAAGTTGTCGGTCGGCGAATTGTCGTAGATTCGCAGTAAATACTTTACAGGGTCGGCTTAGGCCGCCAAAATTGGGCCGACAGCAGTGGTTGACCCATGATTTTCCGGCGGCAGAAGATCGTTTTGTCGTTGTCCAATTTGCCCTCATTTTGAGATGAGTTTAGCAAATACTTCCGTGTTTTAAGGTTCATAAATTCGGCCGACGGTGCCAATTTTTTTAATTCTTGTAGTATCGACGCGTTGGCCCATGTTACTTTAAGGGGCGTCCAGGTTTCTGGTGGGCGTATAAAAGTGTAGGTTTAGATACTAGATAACATTATTTTGCTTAGGCTTGCGATTAGAATTTATAGGCTTAGGCTTAGGAACATATTTTTGCAACGCTTAGGGTTAAGCTTAGGAACATGCATAATTTACTGTTACGCCCCTTAAAGTAACATTGGCCGATGCGTTTAACCCCTATTCGGCTAAAAACACATCTTGTGTTTCGGACTAGCCAGATTAGACTTAGGCTTAGGCTTAGGCTTAGAGTTATGCTTGCGGGAGCGTAAATTGTAAAAGGGTCGAAAATAACTATTCATTGTTCAGAAACAAATGAAACTGTAAAATATGCGGCTAAAGCGGACCCGTAACAATAAGGGGGTAGGGTAGTTCAACCCCTCGCTCCGTTGAAAGGTTATAGCCGCTTGTAAGATTGTTATTTCAACCAAATGTGACCTCCAAAATTGTCGTGGTCCGCGTAGCTTGGTGAGCTGGCTACAAACGAGCCCGTAGCCAATGGGAAGTCAGAAGGGCTAAGCCCTCCCGTAAAATTTTTGCACCCCTAGAAAATTCTCATCCTTGCTTGTAAAGTCATCGAAACCCCCTGTATGCGTTTTGTGAAAACTCTTTTAGCCCCTTCCCTCCGACCACGGTAAGCTGGCTACGGGCCTGGCTACAATAGAAGCTAACACCGCAGTTGCATTCAGCAAATGAACGTTAGGATATTTTTCAGGATGGTCCACTGGCTTCCTGGAACCGTTTCAGGTGCAATATTACTAATAACATTTCACACTACGCGATCCGTATTTTAATATCAATTTCATAAGCCGACCCTGCGTAAATTTATTCCTCGGGCTGTTAATGGCTGCGGGGTATTCCCCGTTTGCCGGCATCGCTGGCAATAATTCGGGGTCGATTTCGATTGGTCGGAGCGCTCGGTTATGCTACAGTATTGTACCAATCAGCGTTTTGCTTCTTTGTATTATTATCGCTTCCCCACCGTCTTCGCTGTACTCATCACGCTTTCGTTTCTCTGATTGGTCACATCGTATTCCGATGTCGAGTTTAGTTTCTGCGCACATTTCCGGCGTGGATAACCTAAAAGGTTTGTGACTACTTGGTTACATCCGCCCCCCTCCCGGAAACTGGTATTAATTGAATAGAAACCAAAAGTCCCCCCCTACAATGTTTATTTTACTATCACATGTTTAAACTTAGGCTTAGGCTTAGGCTATTAGGCTTAGGCTTATACTTAGGCTCAGATTTATACTTAGGTTTGTTATGTGTGCCGGAAACTTTATGTGGGTGGAAATGAACAACTTCCGGTTGTGTGTGCTCACAAACGATGAATTATTTCCAATAAAACCGGAAACGGAGGGCATCTTTGCGTCCGGTAATAATCAGAATCAGCGCACAACTCTCTGATAATCAGTTTGATGTCTGTTAGGGGGGATGGGTATAGCCTGGGGGTGCACCCTGCTTGACTTCGCTAATGTAATCGTGGCGCTATAGCTGTGATGCGGCGCCGGACGGCGATGGACGTCAAAAATTTTTGTTTACAAATTACTGATATGATGTGCCCGTACGTCAATACAGATTCGTTATTGTACGGTGCCGGACAGTGACGGACAGCGCCGGACGATGAACGAAGGCGCCGGGCGTCGATAGACGAAGCCGGGCGTCGATAGACGACGCCGGACGTCGATAGACGACGCTGGACGTCATCAAAAGTATAGTGCCACCCTAACTAAACTGCAAAAATTCCAATTAGTTGATTAATTAACTCAGAGAGCAAAATAGTCATTTCTGGATATTTGTGAGTTTAATAACAAGAAAACATCAACTCACTGTGAGCAGATTAAATTCCCGGTGAATTGATTAATTAACACAGAATGAGTTCAATCAATTTAGAATTCAGAGTTCTGAAAGACCTAATTCAGAGCTCAGACTGCGGAGTGGATTCAACACATTCTGAGTTAAAATCAACTCATCTGGATTAAACAGTGCACGTATCTTGTGGTCAGCTTAACATAATTATGTATCCAGCTAAGTTTTTATTTTTCAGTCTCTGATAAACTACTTGCATGGCATCAGGTTCTGTACGGCAGGGGCAGTTGAGGGCGAATACAGCCCCCATCTCGCCTGGTTCCACTGCTGTCGTTTGATAAAAAAACCAGAAACACATTGTCATTGTCACAAATGGTTATTTTTAGGTTTGCCAGACACAGATCATCAAACTTCACCGAACCGGATTGAAGAAGATATGGTATTCGAACTTGAAACTGCAATACAAAACGACAATAAAAACAGAAATCCTAAAGGTAAAGCTAACGTTTTTTCATTTGGACTTGTACCCGTATTCTCAAATGCGTATAGCACTTTATCATCAGTTAGTAATAGGTTTTCAAACTCACAAACCTGTACAGTTACCGACCTCAAAATTAGTACAGAAGTGTCAACATTGCGTGTAAGAATTGCGAAAAATTGCACTTCTACACACTGTTTAAGCTGTAAAGTTACGCCTCGTAAAAGTCGAGACCTGGGGTTTTATACCTTTTCAGGGGCGTAGCCCGAATTTCATTTTGAGAAGGGATAACCTCGTAAAAATGTTCTGGATATTTCGGATCCAGATGAGCCCTTGATACTTTTGCTAACCAGAAATTACGCTGAACATATATACATATACATATACATATATATCCCTTCTATTCATCTCGTTGTATACACCCTCTTCAATTAACATATTTTCAGATCACGAAACTTTGGATCATTTCATAGACGATACCGCTGCTGCTGATCCTGCGATACAAGATATAAAACGATCCGATACGGTTGAACAAGACTTTGTCCTCGATTTGACAACAGGAGAAATCGATCCAAGCGCTGATTCGGATCAGGATTCGCCGAAACAACCGGTCAACGCCAACAACGATTTTGATGCCAACGAAATTGCGGTATGTATGACCGTTAATGAATCTACGACAATTCGTCATCCGACAACTTGTCTCCCAACAGTGTTGTAATGCCTGTGAATCAATCTAACCATAATCCTAAGCATAAGTCTAAGCCTAAGCCTAAGCATAGTGATGCGTAACGAAATATCGAGTCGATGAAACTGCGGATTAAAATGAGTTGGTCGACGAGATGTTGGTCGACGAATTGTCATGATACCGAGATTAATAGTCATTACGACAGCAGATGACGTTGTCAACGACGCGAACAAGAATTCAAATGAGCGTACATCACTCGATGCTTAACCTGAATTGCACTTAGGGGTCACACATTTCGTGAAATCGAACAGCGGTTCGGGTTTTTTGGACCCCCAGGTTCAAGCCCCTTCGTAAGCAGAGGGCATCTGTGGCACACACATTTTAATGTTTCGTGTGAAGCGAGCATAGCATGCGAAAATTTTTCAACCTCAAGGATCCAACAGGTTAAAGTTTGCCAAAATGCTTCCGTCATCGTTTCACTAGAAAATTATATGTTCGGTCGATCTTTTTACTGTTGTTTGTGAAAAAAGAAATTGCGTATTTTAGCATTGTCTTTACCTTGCCCACATCTTAAAATGAACTACACTCTGGACGAGTCGTTTGAATTTGAATTTTTGAAAAATTCGATTTTAAAGTACATAGTGTGAGCATTGTTTTTGACACACATCATTTCGGTGTGATATCAAATTAAAGTGTCAGGATGAATAATGTTGTTGTGATCGGCTATTATTAATAATCTTTTCGATAAACCTGATTATGCAAATTTGAACAAACCAAATCATCAGAAATATTTGGGTCTGAAAGCCTCGTTGTGACTACCGTTGTTGGTTGATCAGAGTTGGTTGACCAGAGTTGGTTCACCAGAGTTGGTTCACCAGAGTTGGTTGACCAGAGTTGGTTGACCAAAGTTGGTTGACCAGAGTTGGTTCACCAGAGTTGGTTCACCAGAGTTGGTTCACCAGAGTTGGTTGACCAGAGTTGGTTGACCAAAGTTGGTTGACCAGAGTTGGTTGACCAGAGTTGGTTATCAGAGTTGGTTGACCAGAGTTGGTTCACCAGAGTTGGTTGACCAGAGTTGGTTCACCAGATGTGGTTTACCAGAGTTGGTTCACCAGAGTTGGTTCACCAGAGTTGGTTGACCAGAGTTGGCTGACCAGAGTTGGTTGACCAGAGTTGGTTGACCACAGTTGGTTGACCAGAGTTGGTGGACCAGAATTGGTTGATCAGAGTTGGTTGACCAGAGTTGGTTGACCAGAGTTGGTTGACCAGAGTTGAGTGACTCGTGTCATCTTAGCAGTTTTGAACTTTATCATACTGATTTATGTCTAATTTTACTTTATTCTTTAAAATACCAAACACATTGTGGCCCATGTTACTTTAAGGTGTCCTGTTATCCGCGGGTATGCAGTCGAGTAGGCTTAGCCTTTCAACTAATGTTTGCTTACACTGCATAAAATAGTGAGTCAAATTGACTTCCTCCGAAATAGGCTTTAAGGGACTACATAAACTGAGTCAAATTTGATTCCGCTAGAGTCAAATGTGAGACTAAGTGAGTCGAATTTGACTGTGGCGGAGTCGAATTTGACTCAGTTCATGTAGTTCCGTAGAGCCTATTTCGAAGAGAGTCAATTTGACTTGTCATTTTTTGCAGTGTAAACTTATGCTTAGTTTTAGATATCCTTACGCTAAAGATTAGACTTTGGAATATGCTCAGCGTAGTGTTAAGCTACTGAAACTAAAATTAGCCCATAATGTAAATATTTTCCCTTAAGAACAGGTAATTTGTAAGGAAGAACTGCTCCTATTAACAGGCCAAAAGTCTTATCAAACCTGACTCCATTAACACTGATCGGCAACAACAAAACAATGCACAGCTCACAAGAAGCACCGAAACCGATGCTGCCGGTGGCGATTCTGGCTCGAAATTCGACGGCGGCACAGTCAAAGACTCGAAACGGTCATTCGACAATTCTGACGAGCTCATGACAGCGACGGCTGAAAAGCGGGTAGCTATGTCGTCTGACAATGATGCTATTACCGGAGCGTTCGCTGATATGGGAGATACAGCCTTTATTGGTATGATTGCTTAGTGCATACCAGGGGTACAGTTTAGGGGGGTGGAAGGGTCGTAGATTTAGTTGTGTCAGAGGGTTGATTGTTTTTTGCGGCTTTAGTTTTGGAATTGAAAACTGTAACAAAACTTGACGTTCCAGGTTTTATGAGCCCGTTTCTGCTCTTACGTACGGATACCGCGAACCAATGGTATTTGGACTTGGAAATATCGAAAATTTCGTTATTTTGTTCGTATCCAAAATCAGCTTTCGTGCTGATTTTGTAACGATTACCACTGGTCTAGTGATATCCTTAAAAGTTGGTTTCTTGAAACACATCGTGGGTTTAAGGCTTACAGGAGGGGGCCTGCGAGCTATGACCCACTTTCAGGGTAGAACTCTCATGCTAAGGGCCTTGCAGGATGCGGAAAAGCAATTCCGGTACATCTACCAAATAAACGGAACCCAACGTCCGTATTCTCAAATGTGTATAGCAATTATCATCAGTTAGTAATAGGTTTTCAAACTCACTAACTATTGCAGTTGTTGAACTCAAAATTGGTACAAGAGTAGTGCAAATCACGCGCAAAAATGTGCTGAATTTTAAGCGTCAGCATTCACTGATTCGAAAGTTACATGCGCTATCACCAACTGGTAGTTGTCAGATAACACAATGACGTATTAACACGAAAGTTTAACCAGTTTTACTCAGAAATTCTATCTGAACACCTGAAATAGTTCAAATCGAATTTGTGGACCCCCTCAGGATCAACTTTAAAACGTGAACCTAAAATTCTTTTAGTTGTTGTCTTTATTTGTACTGTGGCAGCAATGGTTGGTATAATTGTGCCAATGTTATCGTGGTACAAGTAAGACGTGGTTTACCGGATTATACGCTGAATTCGTTAGCTTTTTTCGCGGTGGCGGACATATTTAATATTTATGAAAGCACTAGCGAATCCAGAGGGGGGGCGGGGAAGCGTACGCCCTTGTCAGATATTTTTTGGTTTTAAAATGGCAAGGTCCCTACTGTACAATTTTTTAAAATTTTTCCGCAGAATTTTTTTGGTGATAAAATGGCAACGTCCCTACGTTACAATATTCCGCCCTCAGAAAAATTGTTGCTAATAAAATGATAAGGTACATCCTACCTTACAATTTTTGCGTTTCATAACATTTGTCAGACCGCCGACCCCCCGACAAAAATTTTTGGATCCGCCTTTGGATGGATGAAAGAGTATTTATTCATTTTTTGGATCCGCCTCTGAGTTAAAGAGTATTTATTTATTATTCAAAGCATTTCGGTTTATTTTAGTAAATAATTCCGCAAATTCTCAAACGCGATTTCGATTTATTTTCAGCCACAATTGCAGTTTGTAGTGTCGTTGCCTTGGCTGGCTTTCTAACTGCTTCAGTGTGCTTCTACCGGTGAGTGGGAGGTGTTGTTTTGAAGTTTTGCTTGGTTTACAAAGTTGATTTCAACTTTAGGTTGACTTCGACTTTGGGCTTGCTTTAACTTTGGGTTGACTTTCAGTTTAGGTTGACTTTAACTTTAGGTTGACTTCAACTTTAGGTTGACTTCAACTTAAATTGACTTCAACTTTGGGTTTACTTTAACTTTAGGTTGACTTTAACTTTAGGTTTACTTCAACTTTAGGTTGACTTCCACTTTAGGTTTACTTCCACTTTAGGTTTACTTCAACTTTAGGTTGACTTTAACTTTAGGTTTACTTCAACTTTAGGTTGACTTCCACTTTAGGTTTACTTCCACTTTAGGTTGACTTCAACTTTAGGTTGACTTCAACTTCAGGTTGACTTCGACTGTAGGTTTACTTTCACTTTATGTTTACTTTAACTTTATGTTTACTTCAACTTTAGCTTGGCTTCAACTTTAAGTTGACTTCAACTTCAGGTTGTCTTTTACTTTAATGTATTGTAAAAGTATGGAAGAGCGTATGGTCGTTAGCTGATTGCAAACGGACATGCGGGCAACGTGGCCTAATGACACTGTGTTGAGCCCGTCATCCAAGATGGAGGGAGAAATTTGGGTTATTACTTGAAAATTTTCGACCTGGTTTGTAAGTCACCTAAAATGTTTGCTGTTCCTACTCGCGTTTAGATAGCCTTGCTAGCATGGAGTTGATTGGCAAGGGTTTGTACATTGCATACTTAGGGTTGAGAATAAAGTAATATGTTCAAGTATTTGTTGCATTGTGCTTTCAGCTTACAAAAAGTTGTGATGATATTTTGGGTTTATTCATCTTAACTGAGTTGTATCAAGAGTGGATCATGATACTAGTGTGTAACTCTTGTTGTTGCGCTTGTTATAAAATGTACCACCGGGCGTTGCGTTTTTGGCCATCCTGCCTCCTTGTTTAGAGCGGGGTCGCTATAACATGAACACCCCTAAATTAAAATATAAGGGGACCATGTTTGACGCCGCATACATAAAATGCCATGGTTCGCGCCGGTTGTACCCCTTCTAAATAAAGGGGGTGGGTCAATAACGCAACGTCCGGTGGTACATTTTGTTCCTTGCGGAACCCGCAAGAGTTGCACGCTCTTGATTCATACACTTTTGATTGTTTTGCCACTATGGCTTGTGTCAGGGTGTCAAACTTAATAAAATTTACTCAGAATCAGACTTTTAGTCTGAATTTCATTATTATTATCATATCCCAATCGCAGTAGACATTTTAAAATATTTAACTTTCGGTTCATTCCTATGAACGCAAAAATCAAAACAATTTCGCTTTGCTTGGTCAACCGCGTATAATTTTTCAATTATAAATTGAAAATTTTTGAAATGATTTCGCTTTGCAGTTTTGTTTTTGAAAGCCCTATTCACACGTGCAAGTTTTGGCTGCGAGAACTTGCAGCTGCAAATTCACGCAGAAACTGCATTTTTTTCATCACCCAATAAAAAAGCGGCTGCAATAAACTCTGTGAACTTGCATGGTTGTTCACACGTGTGAACTAAAATTCGTAGCTTTGATTTTTAACGAATTACTTGCCGCTGCAAATTTTTCGAACACGATTTTGGACAAAACTTTTAAGTGCAAATTGCAGTTGAAAGTTCTCGCAGCAAAACTTTGCACGTGTGAATAGCGCTTAAGGAAAAATAATAAATCATTAAAAATCATAGCTGGAAAATTAGTTCACATGTGTGAATAACCATACAAGTTCACTGAATTTATGGCAGTCGTTTTCTCATTGGCTGATGAAAAAATGCAAGTTCTGCGTGCAATTTGCAGCTGCAAGTTCTCGCATCAAAAACTTGCACATGTGAATAGGGCTTTAGCGAGATTTGTGATTTTACTTTCTACAATGATTTTATATAAATTATTATTTGTGAGCCATTTTGCTGCTTCGGGACTTATTTAGTTGTTTTCTGTTTGCAAAATACCGACATTTTTGCGGTCTTATCTACAAATAATAGTACGTAACGATAATGAAGCGAACGTAAAAGTTTTGCGGTGAATTTGACAGCCTCTTCAATTTAAGACAGCGCAAAGGCCCACTAACAGATCTTAAGTGGATATGCGCTCCTCGTCAGAAATTTTTCAATGATAAAATGGTAACATCCATACCTTACAATTTTTCGCCGTCGGAAAATTTTTGGCTAAAAAGTAAGGTTTATACCTTAAAATTTTTACCCACAGAAAATTTTTTGTCATAAAAAATGATAAGGTTCCTTGTAGCATACAATTTTGCCCCTCGCCAATTTTTAGTGATAATTGCCAGCCCGACCCACCCATCGTCAAAAATTTCTGGATCCGCGGTTGCAAATGTGTAAGAAAAACAAACCAAGACAATTATTTACGTTGAAATCTGGCAAAATGCAATTGTCGCAGTTATTTTTTTCTAATTTGAATGGTACAGTATGGTTTTTAGTCATACCATTTGGCGTTTGCCTGAAATCTTCATCCCCTGTATGTGTGTATCATATCCAATTATACTTTTAAACGCTATCTCTTTTGTATGCTTCCGACAAAACCTACCCGTGTCGCTAAATAAATGAGAAGAAATGAGGCAAAAACACAACGAGTGCTGAAACATTTTGTTGCACGCGAAATCAGACACAGTTGCACACTCTTGTTCATTGTCATCCACTCTTGATAGATACCAAGAGTGCATGATACTGTTAACAAGAGTATGCAACTGAGTGCATTCTGTGTAGAAAAGAGTGTGCGCGCTGCGCGTTGCATTTTTGGATTACCCCCTCCTTATTTGGGGGGTAGATATCTTAATTGATGCTGAAATTCATGCGCTCTTGAAAATACTGATTGATGCTGAAATTCATGCGCTCTTGAAAATACTGAAAAGTGATCCAATAATATTTTCGGCATTGGCTGGCCATTACACGTGTAATGAACGTAAAATTGACCCCCTATAAACTGAGGGGGGTAGGGCCGAAACGCAACGAGCGCTGGTAGATTTAGTTTGGTACAAAACAAGGATTTTTGCATACTCTTGTTTTAAGGGTATCATAGACTTTTGATAATACCTACCATTTTCCATTCTCTGGCCAATAACAGGGGCAGAACAGTATTATAAGCATATTCCTAAGCCTAAGCCTAAGCGTAAGCCTAAGCGTAAGAATGAGCATTTTCGCAAGCCTAGGCCTAAGCCTAAGCCAAGCAAAAAAATTAGTCTAAAGCTTAGGCTTTACTCTGTTCCGGTCCCACAGAAAATCGTTCCGCCACTGATCTTTACATGGGCCCATTCTCTTACGGTGTGTTTGGTCAATAAATGATTTATTACAGATTGCAACAACGGTATAAGTCTGCCGAAGCTCACGAATACAACGAATCCGACTACAGTTGTACCAATTACACAGCGTCGCTGGGCGGCGATCAACGATATGGAATCTCAGCGCCGCAACCTGGAGACACAAAACTCGATCGGTCTGCGATGCTGTACAATTATCAAAATACCAAACAGCAAATTATTGCAATGAAACAGTGAGCAGTTATGAGTGTCCTAACACGAAAGAATTAAGAAATTTTAACCAATTCGTCCGTTGAAATGAAAGTCTGTAAACCCAGGAAAAACGGCCCATGTATAGAACAGGGCCGGAACAGTAGTATAAGCATATTTCTAAGCCTAAGTCTCGGCTTAAGCCTAAGCGTATGGGTGAGCCTATTCCTAAGCCTAAGCCTTAAGCCTAAGCTTAAGCCTTAGCCTAAGCAAAAGATAGTCTAAAACTTAAACTGACTATGGGCCTAAAAACCCAGAAAAAACTGTGCTGATCATTAAAAAGGTTTCGAAATTTCAAAGTCAACTTGTGTTGTTTTCAACGAAAACAATTTAAGGCGGCGCTATAGCTTTGATGGCGTCCAGCGCCTTCCGTCCCGGTCCGACGCGGTCCGTTACCGTACGTCACCGTGCGGGGCATTGTACGTGAATTACTCGCATACGGTAGCGTTTGATGACGGACGGCGTCGGATGGTGCCGCAAGAAGTGAGTAGTTGGATGCCGGTCGTCAAGGAAAAGGACTGACGTCATTTCATTGGTGGAATTTAAACCAATGAAATTTAAGCAGAAAACATATCTGGTTTCTCATCGTTGAAACTGAAGTTCAAACTGAACTGGTGTTTTAGTTGAAGGAAACAAATACTTGCCATGCAACAGCGATGGGGACGTCATTGTGTATGAAGCATAGTTAAATTTAAACTTATGCAGAAGATTCGAATCCGTAGCCGAGAAGGGCAGCAAGGGCTCAGCCCTCCGGTGGAAAAATTTAGGGCCCGCTGGAAAATTTTTAAGCTCGCTTGTAAGTCTTTGAATACCATTGTATACCCCTGCTTAACTTTTTAGCCCCCCCTTGCAAGCTGACCAATGACAAAATTTTAAAATGTGCACGTATCTATTTAAACTGAGAAAAGCTTGCATATTCTAAACTCGCATTCTTAAATGGGGTTGGCAAATGTTATGAAACGCAATTTTAACTGTATAGGCGCCTTATCATTTAATCACCAAAAATTCTGAGAGGAAAAAATTGTAAGGTAGGAACCGTACCATTTTATTACAAAAAAAAACGGACGGGAAGTCGTACCCCCTTCCCCCGATCCCCATTTGGATCCGCTAGTGTCCAGTCTTTTACATTTTACGAGAAAACACATTTGGAGTCAAAACGGTGCTGAACAGCACAGCCAGGAGTTTAAAAAATTTAGTTAAATGATGAGAATTATTTTTCGTGGTACCGTAACCTAGCCTTGTTGTTTATCAGTCTGTATAATAAAAACTGGAACGCTCCACATACGTATTTAAACTGTCCAGCATTACTTTGTTTACATTATTTTCTCGGAACACTAATGTGACTTGTGCATTGTGCAAACCCTGCTGACTAGTATTAATTATTTTTAGATCGGATATTGATGTAAACGACCATGACTCAGAAGAAGATCCTGACGGCAACGAAGATGACTATTCGGTGTACGAAGTTCCCGGATTAGCACCGGTAATACGTTTTTACCACAAAAATGACGATATTTGGAATTTCATTTGAGCCGAGCACGATTTTCTCCAGCTAATCTTGTGGCCAATGTTGCTTTTAGGACCGTAACAGTAGATTAAGCGTATTCCTAAACCTAAGCGTTGCAAAAGCGTATTCTTAAGCCTAAGCCTAAGCAGAAAAATGTAGTCTAGTATGTAGCCTACTATTTACAGGCCCTCCAGAAACCGGGACGGTCCCTAAAAGTAACATGGACCAAGTTAGCGATGAGGTTCTAAACAGTTTTTACATCATTAAGAATTGCGTTGTATGTATATTTTGGTACTTTTTGTCATCAACTGAAAAAATGTTATTAAAACACTTTGACAAACTTCACAAACGAGTAGATTGATGCCTAACCCCCTCGACAACGCCCTTTGTAACAGTGGCTACCAATGATTTTTGTTGAATAATTTACATAAACGCTAGTTTTATACAATTTTAGACCGGCGATATTGAAGTCAGCAATCCGATGTTCCGAAGCAATCCACCGAGTCCAATGCAACTATCAGCTTCGTCACATGGTCCAACATCGTTCGGCGATAGCGACAACTGTGGCGATACACGGAGCGGAAGTAAACATCCGCAATAAACATCACATTCGGTCAGAGGTGTATACTGCGGAAACGATAGAAGGCATAAATTCCGTCCGGAAATTTCTGTAGAGACAGGATAAAAGCACTTTCTACATTGCTTAAAACAACTTCGTATAGAATTTTCTGGTCGAAAAAATATTTTCGTTTACATGAGGTTATACTGTCCCAAAATAACATCCTGGTTACGCTCTTATATCCGGTGACTACCACTAGCGAATCCATAGGGGGGCTGAAGGTATTACGCCCCCCGTCACAAATTTTTTGCGATAAAATGGTAATGTCCCTATACCATACAATCCTTTGCTGTCAGAAAACTTTTTGATGATAAAATGATAATATCCCTACCTAACAATTTTTGCGTTTCATAATATTTGCCACGCCTCCCCCCCGTCGAAAATTTATGGATCCGCCTCTGGTGGACTACACAGAGCAGTTCAGAGCTTTGGTGAACGGTGAAATGTTTACGGTTGCCGTCAATGGATCAAAAATCGGGAACCTGTGTTTGTTTATGTCATAATTTATTGTAATGGTTTTTATTTGTGTTTATTGTTGTTTAACTGTAGTGATATCGGTGAAATTTCCAGTTGTGCCGTTACTGTAGCCGGATTCAGGTTTGAACGGCGAACGCAGTATACGGTTCCGGTTGGTAATAATTTTAATTTGCTGAAAAATTGTTAAAGCGAACGAGAAAATTTTCTAAGGGGAGGCATGGAAAACTTTTATAAAAATTCAATTAGGTATGCAGTTGAAAAAATTTTCAGCCAGGAGGCAAGCCTATCCGTGGGATGAGGCGGCGCCCTCGGTTTACGCGTAGTCGCCGGCCTGCTAATACTGGAACATTTTTTTAGAGTTTGACTTAATAAAATTCATTTTCAACAACATTTAAGTGATTGCTAAAGGTTAAAATAGCGTAATTGTTGGCGTCTCTTAGCGCTGTGAAAGCTACTTATGCGTTTATTCATTACGAAAGCTTAAAAATCTTACAAAATTATCGCAGATAAATGCGAATAGTTTCAGCGTTTAAAACTTTATCACAGGTCCGTAGCCAGCTCAGCTTGCAAGGAAAGTGGCTAAATGTTTTCTAGGGGGAGTGCGAATAATTTCCAGTGGGATGGCTAAGCCACTCCACCCCCCACACCTTGGCTACGGGCTCGCTTTATCAGTAAGCAATCTGTTGAATAGGTACCGCTCGGGGCTCAAAACGGTAGATACGAATGACCAGTTGAATGTTCAGTATTATTTCGGAGCTCTCGTTTTGAAATTTTTCGATTTTAGCATAATTCAGGCTTAGGATTAGGTTTAGGCCTCTAAGCGGCTCATGTAAAGAGCAGGGGCTTAACGTGTTTCTGTGTCAAGATTAAATTTAAGCTTTAGAATAATTTTTTGCTTGGCTTAGGCTTAGTCCTACGCTTAAGCTTAGGAATATGTTCATTCGTACGCTTAGGCTTAGGCTTAGTCTTAGAAATAAGCTTATAATACTGTTCCGCTCCTGTTCTTTAATTTTATTCTCTACCATTGCTAATTTATTGTGTTATTTCGCTGTGTATGTAGAATTTAATTCGAATACTTTAAACATTTTGGCAAATTTTGATGTGACTCTGCTTGTACCTTTGAAAGCTTCCTTCGGCTTTCGGTTAAATATGCCGTGTAATTTGTCGTTTCGGGAACAAATTCATTTCGTTGCGACAAGACGCATTTATGTATATTATTAAAACTGGAACGCCTCACATACGTAGTATTTTGGGCACCTTTCCAACTTTAGTTTCTATGATTTGAAACATAATACAAACAACACTATTTACATATACGCAGATTAATTTACGTAACAACGAATATATACCGATAAACTGGTGTAAAACGTTTAAGGCCAAGAAAGTAAACTGACGCTAGCCTAAATATGAGAACAAGTAGGATTACAAATGTTGCAATTACCTTCACTAGTTTACGCTAAGCATAAAAAAGAGATGTGTCAAAATTTATCCACATCGACATTGGTAATAATCGGCATTTTTACAAAACATTGTGTATTTTCGTGTATTCTGGGCTTTCAAAAAACCTGTAACCTGTTTAAAAATGGCGGTTTGCTCTCTGCGCGCTGAGTTTTTCAAATGTATTTGCGCGCGGAGTCACGACAATTCGTCGCCCAACAACTCGTCGCCCAACAACTCGTCGACCAACAACTTGTACTCCGAAGTTTCATCGACTCGACAATTTGTCACCCATCATTAATATGCTTATGTTTTTGGCATAGAATTAGGTTTAGGACTATGATTAGGGATATTCACACACTTTTGGACAATGTTGGGCACAAGTTTTCGGGCGACAAACTGTCATAGATTCGTTTGTGCATCTACCACCTGTCCGTAAAAGATCACTAAGAAGTTTGCTACTCAAAACGGACAGATGTTAGGATTATGCATTTTCCGTCTTGATCACTGGCGGAGGCAAAATGCACCTACGGCTCTGAACCCGACAACAAGAATTGAAACTAAAATTTTGTGTTAAGATTTAGTACTAAAATTGCGTTTTACTCAAAAAGCCATCCGCACTCGAACATATGAAAACTTCACGGTTACAGGTCAGCGACACTGTTTAACATTTCTTGGTTATGCAAAGTGTTTACTGCAGTAACTTGTAATTTTTGTAAACAATTCGTGTTGTTCCAATGCTTTTGGCAGTTTGCATAAAACCCTATTTACGCGTACAAATTTTTTTACGCTCTGCTTACAATTTTTAGCTAAATTTAGACGTAATTGTTTTTAGAAAATAGGTCGTGTGCCCTAAAAATTCAGACAACTTCTACGGTCAATTGCGCGTATGAAATTAGTTTCTTCGTAACTTTTAAGTGAATTTAATTGCAGTTGCAAGTTTTGAGAAACGGTTTTCTAACTAAATTTGCATAAAAAGTGTACGTGTAACTGCAAGCTGTTTCGGCAAAAATTTGCACGTTTGAATAGGGCTTTAACATTGGGTTCAATGATTACTTACCTCACATTGTAATGCGGTGTTTGAAAACAGTATATGCAACACGTAATTATACCTTTGTGTTTGGTGTTACTGAATTTTATTGTATCCCAATTAGAAATATAAATAAGTATATACAATATATACATATATATATTATATATATAAAGGTTTTAGTGTTGAAATTTTAAGAAAGTAAGAGTCTTCAAATTTCAAGACAATTTTTTGTGATTAAAGTGCTGTTAAACATAGGTGGTTTAATCTGAAAATTAGAAAAAAGTGATTGCATGGATAACCTCTATTTGGTTTGTAATTGAATGAGATCTTTTATGTTGGGTAATTTTATCTTGTTTCTAGAAAAATTTGGCCCATGGGAAGATCAGGAGCGGAACGTTTTTCTGTGGGACTGCAATAGAGTAAGCTTAAGCTTTAGATTGATTTTTATTTCGCTTGGCGTAGGCTTAGGCTTAGGAATATGCTCATTCTTACGTTTAGGCTTAGGTTTAGGCTTAGACTTAGGAGTATGCTTATAATACTGTTCCGCCCCTGTTCGTCGCATTGGCCAAAGGTTTGAAAAGTTTTCGCGGAAAATAATGTAAGTTTGTGTTGCCAAACTTAATGTTCTGTTTGGTTTTTTGAATATTTTGAATGCTAAAATGATGTACAATACGAGTTTAAGAGTACGAACAATTTATTGTATGTTTCGGGTGTAATCTACTTTTTTATATATATTCACTCCTAAATAGTAAAAGTTTCGGTCTTTTGATTGATTTCTGTAAGGGCTGATCGTTGAATTTACGACTTCCACTGACATTTTGGCTCATGACAAAGATCAAAGTCATGCCGTTTTACCGCGGGACTGCAAACAGAGTAAGCGTAAGAGGGTAGGCTAAAGAAATTTTAAGATAGCCATTGCCAGTGTTTGCGATTACTACAAGGTGGCGATATTTTTGTAGATGGGAGGGGCAAAATTTCTTCTACTTGAGGGCTGATTTTCGGCTGGCCCTCGTTTGGCTACGCACCCAGGTCATAGTTGCCAACAACTTAATTTAGTCTGTATAGGTACTATGACCTTTTTGGCCCATGTATAGAGCATGGCCGGATCGTTTTCCGGAGGCGCTAATAAAGTGTTTAATGTCGCTCACACGTTATCATACGTGCACTCCGCACAGCCATCGTCCCTATACTGTTTAAAAAGACTAGCTATACTTTTATTAACTGTGTGCGGAAACCTTCTCTAAATAAAAGTACGCAGAGTTGATTTGCGCATTTTGTGTTAAAATTAAATATAGAGTTGCGTGAACTGTCGGACTTTACAGTTAGTCTAAAAATTTCAAGCCAAAATTTGAATTACCCGCCGAAATTTGAATTTTCCCGCCAAAATTTGAATTTCGCGCCAAATTTTAAATTTTCCCGCCAAAATTCGGATTTGCCGCCAAAATTTGAATTTTCCCGCCAAAATTTAAATTTCGCGCCAAAGTTTGAATTTCGCGCCAAAGTTTGAATTTCGCGCCAAAATTTGAATTTTCCTGCCTAAATTTGAATTTTGTCCACTGCAGTGTTTTTCAAACATTTCAGTGTCCTAGACAGTGTCATTGCAGTCCGGATAGAGTTTCCGTGAAACTCTATGAGGTCCGCGAATGGCGATGATACTATTGGAAAATGAAAGGCTTCGATAAAACATTTTAGCCGGACAAGGTATTGAATTTCTTTTGGGAGGGGGCACTTTGTGTGCCGAGTGCACGTATGGTAAGGTGTGAGTGACATAAGCTTCAGACTAACTTTTTTGCTTAAGCTTATGCTTAGGCTTAGGAATATGCTCATTCTTACGCTTAGGCTTAGACTTGGGAATAGGTTCATCCTTAGGATTAGGCGTAGGAATATGCTTCTACTACTGTTCCGGCCCTGTTCTATACATGTGCCACCTTTTTCATTGCACTTTTGCAATATAGATTATGTAACTAAAAAGCTTTATTGAGTGATGAGTATGCGTAGTTGGAGTCTAATCCTTCGAAAAAAATAGTTGCTGTATTATTTGCAGTTGCAGTCTAAAGCACAAAACTTAATACGTTCATTTCGCTACAAGTTTTCTACATGCAGTTTATATTTAGTTTTGAGCTAAACAATATATAGTAAAAATGTATTCAGTTGCCGATTTAAGTACTTCGATTTCTATTAGTCTTTACGAATTTTGCTAAATCCGCCCAGTTTGTAGCACAAAAACCCGACTAAAAATAGTGGCGGATCCAGAAATTTTGAAACCGGGTGAAGCGAGATATATTTAATAGTGTGAAAAAACAAACTCGTGACCGATCTCGTTCGGCTGCCCATTTTGAAATTTGTGGATTCGCCACTTTAGATACAATTCCTCAGTTTGGTCATCTGTCTCATCAGAGGCCAGATCCAGAAGTTTTCGACGGGGCAGTGCGCTGAGAAAAGTGTCAATTGTCATTCTATGCAACAAATGTGTCAATTTGCGACCCATGTAAAGATCAGTGGCGGCACTTTTTTTCTCTGGGACTGCAATAGAGTAAGCTTAAGCTTTAGACAATTTTTTTTGCTTGGCTTAAGCTTAGGCTTAGGTTTGGAATATACTTTTTCTTAGCTTTAGATTTAGGCTTCGGTTTAGCCTTAGGCTTAGCAATATGCTTGTGATAAATACTGTTCCGCCCTTGTTCTTGACATTGGCCCAATTTTCTAAGGGTGAAAATTTGTAAAGTAGAAACGTTTTCATTTTGTCGCAAAAAATATTTGCTGACGCTGAGCGTACGCATCCATCGCACGCCTCTGTATTCGATAGTGTCTGTCAATAGGATTCGTTTAATTAAACAACTTTAATACTGTTACATTAGCGATGTGCGTCTGGCTAATTAACCCAAACCTGTTGTTTGGTAAGCTTAAGTTAAACCCAACGGCGTCTAAGCGTCAGTTCACCAGTTTTACTAGCGTAAAACGCTTTGCTTTAAGCACAAATTCGCGTCTAATTTTGTTTTTTAACCTGTTTACAAACGTTTTAATTGTTTATCTAATCCTTGTAGGCTGATGCGGCCCATGTATATAGAACAAGGCCGTAACAGCAGCATAAGCATATTCCTAAGCCTAAGTCTAAGCCTAAACGTAAGGATGAGCTAAACCAACGCCGAAGTAAAAAAATTAGTCTAAAGCTTAAGTTTACTTTATTGAACTTCCGTAGAAAAACATTCCGCCCATGATCTTTTACATTGGCCACTGATGTGAATATTAAGGTATGTACGTCTAGGTGCGGCGGCATGCGCTATAGCGAGCCATACAATGTCAACGTTTCTTCGGAATATATACAATTTGTTGTTTAAATATAAAAATTTCACTACCCAAATTGTCGAAACCTTCGGAAAAAAGTCTATGGGAGCCGGAACCAGAGGCGGACCATCGGCATGTACCCTGATGGATGGTACAGAGTAAAGTTTCGTTGCGGATTTTACACAAACATAAGCTGAATTAGTTTAGCATACATGACTGCCGAACACTGATTGGTTAATTCTATTTGTTATGGTTGATTACGTATTTGGCTGGACCTCAGACTTTCTGTGGGTCGTGATTTTGGGATTTGTTTTTGCGTTTTTTGTAGGTAAGTAATTTAATGCTTTGTTAATTGTTGAACCCCTCAGCGAACATTTATTGTTTGAAACGCACCACACCCACTGGGCCGTGACATCACAAGGCCAATGGTCACTGTATAATACACGAGGTCATGAGAAGTTTAAATATGCAAAAATTTTTAAAATCAGACACTTTTGGGCGAACACCAACTGGAGGGTAAGGAATAACCGAAGAGACCCAGATTTCCTCCCGTTAGTCTGACATCACCTGCCGGTAAATGTGCCTGGGCAGTATAGCGCTGCTTTGAACTGTATTCTCAGAGGCCAGGCTTGTAGCCAGCTCACTTTTAATTAGAGGGACTAAAAACGTTTCAGGAAGGGCATACAAGGGTTTTCGTTGACTTACAAGCAAAGTGCTAATTTTCTGGGCAAGCGAAAATTTTTTTCAAAAAGAGCTCAGCCCTTCTGGCCCCCTGTGGCTACATGGCCCGCCAGCGGTACATAAGTGCAAAAGTGCAACAATTGCAGCATGACGGACGACCTCATTGCAACCATTACACTATGCTCAGTTCCGCAAACGAAAAACAAAATACTTACAAAATGTAAGAACCCCCGTTTTGATCGATCGTCGAGCTACTATGACTAAAGCGGGGATGGTAAGCCACCCGCACGACAGTAAATCTGAGCTTCGAATCGTAGCTTATTTCAGATATGATTTAAAATAGAAAATCATGTAAAAAATGGTTTGATTTTAGCATTTGCGCTTGGGGCGAACGATTGCGCAAACTCGTATGGCACATCTGTTGGAGCCGGCGTTCTAAGATTATGGCAAGCGTATCTTTTGGCGTTGGTTTTCGAAGTGCTGGGTGCAGCGCTTTTAGGTTAGTGAAAACAAACGATGTTTACTCAGGAGCGGATCCAAGAAGACACCCTGGCCCTTAACCTCTAATAGGGATCAAAACCAAGATCTTGTATTCTGGTTTAGCACTAATCTTGGGATTCTAACTGGTTCCGCCTGCGAGCGTTTGCACTGTTTTGAGTGTCCCCGTCAGAAATCACTAGATGCACTGTTTCTACTGCGGCTAAACCGCCTATTCACGTACGATACCGTATGGTGACGAACGGTGATAGACGGCGACGGACGGCGATGTATGGCGCCGGACGGCGCCGTAGGCCAAAGTAAAGAACAGGGGCAGTACAGTATTGTAAGCATAGTCCTAAACCTAAGCCTAAGCCTAAGTCTAATCGTAAGAATCAGTTTATTCCTAAGCCTAAGCCTAAGCCTAAGCGTAAGCCAAGCAAAAAAATTAGTCTAAAGCTTAAGCTTACTCTATCGCGATCACACAGACAAACGTTCCGCCCCTGATCTTTACATGGGCTGCGCCGTACGACAAGTAGAGCGCATCCTTTGCAGGCATCAACCACTTAGCCGACCACAGAGCTGGGTGTCTCCTCAGTGTTACAGCTGCTGCTGCCTGAATGGACATTTGTGGTTGAGTAATCCCGTTTAGCGAATGTCGATTTAATTATGCCTGTGTTATACCGACGAACAACTGCTAGGGTTTGGTTGAATTCCGTGGTCACAGCCAGCGAAATATCTCGTTTAACCAGCCGTACAAAAGTGGATATGGAGACCTGACTTGGATGATCCACTTGATGGATATCCATGAAGCATGCGATCCATGATCTCGGTGAAAAAATAAATGATAAACAAAAAAACAACAACGACAACTACGCCCATGAGGATGTTGCTTTTAATTTTGCTTGTTCTATGGACGTCGGACCGTCCTGACCGGTGCACCAGTTCTGATGACTTGCCGATTTATGCTCGCAACTTCATTTCTGCGCAAGCGGATTCACCAGGTCAATCCATTCTTAGGCCCCGAATAAGGATCAGCACCAAAATTTTGTGTTAACAGTACAACCCGTTTGGCTTTTAGTACCTTTCGCTCGTAAGCTTTTTTCATTATTCTATATCGTGTCAGGCACGTAGCCGCTCACGTTGCTAGGGTGGGGGCTGAAAAATTTACTCTAAGGGGCACATATTTGGTTTCATTGAGTTGCAAGCAAGGATCAAAAATTTGTCTAGAAAAGGCCAAAATTTTTCACGGGGGACTAAGCTTCCCCTTGGCTACGGGCAGGGTGCAACCGGAATTACAATTTACCGGAACCGGAACCGGAATTTGAAAATTTTACCGGAACCGGAACCGGAACCGGAAAATGAAAAATGCATTTCACCAAAAATTTCATTTTAATCTTATTTTTTGCTCTATTATTTGTGAAATAACCTTAGTCGAACATAGGTATTTATTTTATTTGTTGTATTTTAGATTTTCATCATCGACTGAAGTGAAATCCACCATCAATGGCTTATATTCGGAGTACAAGTGGCTTTCAAAAGAGATTCTTAAAAATTAGCAAAGTTAAGAAAACGGCCAAATTATAATACCGGAATTTTTAAATCCGGTAAAAATTTACCGGAACCGGAACCGGAACCGGAAGGTGAAAAAATGCCGGAACCGGAATTCCGGTTGCACCCTGGCTACGGGCCCGTGTCGCGTGCTGTTCAACTGGAAAATTCGACGTCTGCAACTGCATTTTTGGATCACCCAACTGGTTCTGGTCAAATTTTGATGTCGCAATATTGATTTTAGGTTACAAAGTGACAGACAAACTGCGTGACGTCATATCGCCAGGTGTTTATAATGTATCCGCGTATGCAAACGGTACTATTGTGCAATTAACTGCAAATGAAACGTGCGCAGTTGCCGGATTTTCTGGCAAAGAAGCTGCCGACAGCTTAACCCATCACGTGTTGAACTGTCACACGTATACGAATGCGTATTATTTAATGTCTGCACTTGGAACTCTGGCAGGTAAGGCTATAGGACGACCCGGTTTGGTTCTTACCGGGACCGTAGCCAGACGGGGGTCCATGGTATCTCAGCTTCCCTTTGAAAAAGTTTGGTTCCCTAGAATATTTTCAACCATACGTGTAAGCTATTTAAAACCATTGTATGCCCCGCCTGTATAATTTTTAGCTGCCCCAGCAAGATGAGCTGGTTACGGCCCTGGTTCTTGCTCTGATGATAGAATAACACAATGTTATACTGATTAACTTGTTAGTGTTATTCTTGGCTTTAGGCTGTTTGTTTAGGTTTAGGCTTAGACTTAGGTTTGTTGTGAATTGTAGGCTTATATATTGGTACGCTGAGACTTAGGTTTACTGTCAGCTGTACACGGAATGACGTTCTCGACGTCAAAATACTGTAATTCAAAATTTGATTACATATCAAAGAGAGGTCACGTCCTGTTAAAATATCGAAGGGACGTTTTTAGGTTACGCACTAGAAAGGCGTCCGGCGGCGTGCGGCGGCACAGTAAAGTATACAGTCAAAATAATATTTCTGATATTTAAGAAAAAATTTCTCTACATTTAACCAAATATAATTAGCAAGGTGCATTTGACAAGTATTTCTGTTATAACAGAAAAGTTTTCAAAAAGGTTTTGAAACAACCGCTGAAAATAAACGTTTTCCAGTTACTTTTAATAGAAAAATTGTCTTAAAATATCAGAAACACTTTTCAAAATTTGCCACAGAAAATGCTTTTGTGAATAAATTCAGAAATACGTTTTTCTGTGACAGCGTAACTCATACTGTCGAATACTGAAAAAGTAAATGGATTATTTGTCGACAACGAATATCTCTGGTTCAACCGCTTTTGTGGTTTCCAGGATCGATGATGTGGTTGATATTGGCGACAATTTTGAAGCTTCCAGTGTCAGCGACACATGCCGCTGTTGGTGCGACCATTGGAAGCTCGATGGTGTTCAAAGGACTCATTGGGATCAACTGGACCAAAGTTGGATTTATAGGTAATCAAATTTGAAACCGAGAAAAATAATGGTGAGCTCACGTTGATCAATGTGACTCTTGCATTCAGATTTTCTGCTTTCATACCGAAGGGGTTTTGATTTTAGTAGCCTCAAAAAGGGGTTGCGTAGCCAACAGTTCCGGCGTACGCACCCCTCAAAACCTTAGGAGCATCGACCCCCCTCCAATCTTGTCGAAGTGAAACTTTGTTCGCCGGCCACAAAGTTATACAGCTGTGAAACATTTTTGTTGGGATTCCTCGGACCTGTTCGGGAAGGGGGCTCTGACAAAGCTAATGCCGGCCCAGGTTGATAAAATTTTTATTTAGGGAGGGTGTGTTTAAGTATTTTCTGCGAGTGAACGCAACGACTGACATGAATTTCCAACATCAATTATCTGTCAAGTGAAGGATATTCTAAGATTTTGTAAATGTGTCGGTTTTACTAGTTTCTCCAGAAATTTCGAAGGATATATTCAAACTATCCTGTGGTGAGTCAAATTGACTCTCTCTGAAATAGGCTTTTCCGGACTGCGCAAACTGAGTCAAATTCGACTCCGCAAGAATCAAATTCGACTCACCCGAGTCGCCGCTCAGTGAGTCGAATTTGACTTTGACGGAGTAGAATTTGACTGTTTGTGTAGTCCCGAAAAGCCTATTTAAGAGAGAATCAATTTGACTCACCATTTTTTGCAGTGTAAGTTGATTTCAAGCTGCTAGCTTCCTGCCAAACACAAATTAATTGTTGTTGTACTTCAAAATCGTCATTGAAAAAAATTTCTCAATTCAATAACGTTTCGTATTTGTTTCAGTTTTATCTTGGATAACTTCTCCAGTACTATCAGGCATTATTTCAACGGTCATCTATGGATTAATTAAATTTTTTGGACTCAACACGGTAAGCAAGTACTACCGGATCCAAAGGAAACGCGTACGCATGTCTGATCCGTCAAAAACATTTTCGTTAAAAAATGGTTAGGTTCCTGCCTTACAATTTTTCGCCTCAGAAAATTGTCACAGATATAGAAAGCATAGCATAGAATAAAAATTGCGTTTCATAACTTTTGCTTGCCCGTCCCAAGTCAGAAGTTTCTAGATCCGCCGCTGTAAGCAAGTAATAAATGAGCGAACGTGTACTAGCCACATTGTCATGTTGTGCATAATTACAGGGCCGATGAAACCCCTACTCCCTAGGGTGTCCAACCATCTGATGATCCAAAAAACTTTGCTAATTCGGTGCAATCCGCTGCATTGAACTATGAAAATAAGCAACTTTGGCAAACTAGAAAATTTTAAAACGCAAAACCTATTCTTTCAGTTGAATAATCATATGAACACGATATCATATGAACACGATAGTGTTCATATATATGGTTCGCGCTTCTCAAGTGCGTATTTTCAGTTTAGTTTGCATGTTGGTACTCAAGTAATGGCAGACCTATTTCGTTTAAATTTTGTACACTGGTATACTGGTCCGTCGGCAATATCTGTGCCAAAGAATTTGCCAAAAGAGCGTGGCCTTCAGTAGTTACGGTCAAAAAACTCGTTACAGAAAGTGCACGAAATTTTCCATTTTGGTTCAGCACTTTTTTCCCGTTAGCTATGTAATTTTACGGTTATAACTTTCACCACTTTATAGAGCTTGCGGTTGGTTTCATCCCAACGGTTGGTTTCACCCCAACGGTTGGTTTCACCCCAACGGTTGGTTTCACCCCAACGGTTGCTTTCACTCCAACAGTCGGTTTCACCCCAACGGTTGGTTTCACTCCAACAGTCCGTTTCACCCCAACGGTTGGTTTCACCCCAACGGTTGGTTTCACCCCAACGGTTGGTTTCACCCCAACGGTTGGTTTCACCCCAACGGTTGGTTTCGCTCCAACGGTTGGTTTCACCCCAACGGTTAGTTTCACCCCAACGGTTGGTCTCGCCGCAACGGTTAGTTTCATACAAACGGTTGGTTTCACCCCAACGGTTTGTTTCACCCCAACGGTTGGTTTCACCCCAACGGTTGCTTTCACTCCAACAGTCGGTTTCACTCCAACAGTCCGTTTCACCCCAACGGTTGCTTTCACTCCAACAGTCGGTTTCACTCCAACAGTCCGTTTCACCCCAACGGTTGGTTTCACCCCAACGGTTGGTTTAACCCCAACGGTTGGTTTAACCCCAACGGTTGGTTTCACCCCAACGCTTGGTTTCACCCCAACGGTTGGTTTCACCCCAACGGTTAGTTTCACCCCAACGGTTGGTTTCACCGCAACGGTTGGTTTCACCCCAACGGTTGGTTTCACCCCAACGGTTGGTTTCACCCGCACTGTTGGTTTCATCCCAACGGTTGGTTTCACCCCAACGGTTGATTTCACCCAAACGGTTGGTTTCACCCCACCGATTGGTTTTACCCCAACGGTTGGTTTCACCGCAACGGTTAGTTTCACCCCAACGGTTGCTTTCACCCACACGGTTGGTTTCACCCCAACGGTTGATTTCACACCAACGGTTGGTTTCACCCAAACGATTGGTTTCACTTAAACGGTTGGTTTCACCCCAACGATTGGTTTTACCCCAACGGTTGGTTTCACCGCAACGGTTACTTTCACCCCAACGATTGGTTTTACCCCAACGGTTGGTTTCACCCCAACGGTTGGTTTCACCTCAACGGTTGGTTTCACCCCAACGATTGGTTTTACCCCAACGGTTGGTTTCACCGCAACGGTTAGTTTTACCCAAACGGTTGGTTTCACCCGCACGGTTGGTTTCACCCCAACGGTTGGTTTCCCCCCAACGGTGGTTTACCCCTCCCCCGTTGGTTTCACCCCACGGTTGGTTTCACCCCAAGGTTGGTTTCACCCCAACGGTTGGTTTCACCCCCCCCCCCAACGGTTGGTTTCACCCCAACGGTTAGTTTCACCCCAACGATTGGCACCCCGGTTGGTTTCACCCTAACGGTTGGTTTCACCCTAACGGTTGGTTTCAGCCCAATGGTTGGCCTTCACCCCAACGGTTGTTTCACCGCAACGGTTGGTTTTATCCCAACGGTTAGTTTCACCCCAACCGCACCGACCAACCTCCCCCCCCACCCCCTCACCCCAACGGTTGGTTTCACCCCAACGGTTGGTTTCACCCCAACGGTCGGTTTCACCCCAATGCTTGGTTTTATACAAATACGTTGGTTAGGCGCTTGTTGTCAGGATAAAAGTTCCTGTCATGCAAACGATTTAATGAAACTCTGTATTTAGTTTAATCAGTCTTCTCATTTTTCATTGTTCAGATTGATGGATATACAGCAGCTTGGTAAAGTGGTTGAAACTAGAAAAAAATGCTCAGCACTTGAGCAGCGTAGAATATGCTTCATATTCCTATTAAAAGGACAGCAACTAGACCAGCACATTCGTTCGATGTAACCTGGAAAAATATTAAGAAACAATGGCGTCCAAAATCATGTTGACTATTAATTCTTCTGAAACATATTGCGGATAGCAAAATTTCAGTAATTTTCTTTTTATAAGAAACAAATGTTTTGCTTAAAATGTGTATTGAAGTTTTCTACACGAACGTACTAAACTCACCTTTGGCTCTCTATTAACATAGTTAATTGAATTTCATAAGAACACTGTATGGCGACATAATTGGTGAGTTAGAGTATTGATGACCAATTTTGTTTAGATACTTTCTCATACAAGAGATTGTCACAAAATGACTCGCAATTGATGCGTTAAAAGCGACTCTTGACTTTAGCCGACTTTTAACCTTAGCGACAAACAAACAAGTTTACAGGTCTACCGAGTATTTGTTTCACTGCATAGTCACGACTAGAGGCTCAAAATTCTCACCGTATTCTGGCAGCATCGACTAATCTGGCAAAAGCAAAGATCGCTATACTTCAGCCATGTCTCTGTAGCCCTGCCATTATCTAAGAAATTTCTTAAAATACCTAATAAATCTGCGAAAAACTTTCAACATAAAAATAGATTTGCTGACCGCAATATGTTTCAGAAGAATTAATAGTCAACATGATTTTGGACGCCATTGTTTCTTAATATTTTTCCAGGTTACATCGAACGAATGTGCTGGTCTAGTTGCTGTCCTTTTAATAGGAATATGAAGCATATTCTACGCTGCTCAAGTGCTGAGCATTTTTTCTAGTTTTAAATTCACTGTTCGTTCAAATCGAAGTTTGTAAGAATTCGTTGAAATTTGATTGAATACAAATGGTTTCAAGTTAAATCTCTGTTGAAATACAATAAAATATATCGTAAAAGACTAAACACAAACGGTATCATTTCATTGGCTCATGTTGCTTTAAGGGGCGTCCAGGTTACTGGTGGGTGTATAAAAGAGTAGATTTAGATTCTAGATTACAGTTTTTTTTGTTTATGCTTAGGCTTAGGAACACGTTTTTGCAACGCTTAGTCTTAGGCTTAGGCTTAGGAACACGTTTTTGCAACGCTTAGGCTTAGGCTTAGGCTTAATACGAACTCGCATAATTTACTGTTACGCCCCTTAAAGTAACATTGGCCGTTTCATTGATGGTTTGACCACTGTATCGAACAGGACCGAAACAGTAGTACAAGCATATACTTAAGTTTGAACCCAAGTCTAAGACTAAGCTTAAGCGTAAGAATGAGCTTATACCTAAACCTAAGCATAAGCGTAAGCCTAAACTTAATCCTACGCAAAATAATTAGTCTAAACCTTATAAGCTAACTCTATTCCTGTCGTTCAGAAAAACGTTCCGGCCCTGATCTTTGCATGTGTCTCCGGTTTGAGTGACATTTGTCACATTAGACGCGTCTGCGCTGTTTTAGAACGATCCGCTTGAATCTTCGCTCGCGACTATTCCGTGGATTTTTTGGTTTGCCGTATTTACCGACTCGTTTACCATCTTGTGCGGCGGGTCAAAATGTGAGTGGAACTTTGCTCAAGAAATATTGGTCGTTTCATGGTGGTCAATGTTGCAATAATCCTAAGTAAAATCCGTTTTGAGCTAAGCTCGCGTATTCTTATTGGCTACAGGGTTTAAAACTATTGAACCAGCGAAAAAAAATTTGATCAAATCCGGAAAACCGCTCGTCAACGTGGTTGCAACATCTGCAACCGTACCTGTCATATTTGGGCTTATGTTTTGAGTCCCAATCAATAGGGGTCTGTGTCCGTAATAACACTGCATAAGCGGATATAGTCCCTAAGTCCTAATTAGAGTCCATAAATGTCAACTATTCATAATTGTAGTGCATAAATGACTCCAGGACCAAATAAAGTTGAACTCGAAACTTTAAAGCATACTTAAATTTTTAAAGTACATCCCTAAATATAACCTTGCATTATCGCTCAAGCTTTTGACACAAGACAAATAAACGTGTAATTCAACGGATAGTTGCAATACCGGATGTATCAGTAACGAAGGGCGGGTTAAAAACAAATTACAGTCCGTAACCAAATAACAGAAGGAGTACCCTCTGGCGAGGCCAAATAAATATCAGTCCCTCCCTTTTATTTGGGTCTCTGCAGTATTTATATTTTATTATATTTCAAAACATGTAAATAAATACTGTAACGCTGCCCAAATTAAGTATGTGGGACGTTCCAGCTTTAATAACATAGAATTAGGAGGTAAGTTACTGAACATAAAATGATATTTGTATATTAAATTCTTTTTGTCAATCAAAAATTTCAATTTTCTAAGATTTTGTTACACATTTGTTTAAAATGTAACACAATCCTATTAATTCCTACAATATTTTT
>JASANG010002247.1:0-44719 GCA_030248215.1 Enoplolaimus lenunculus
AACCGTACTTGGAAATGGTTGCGTCAATTTTCCACACGGCGGGCACACGATAAAATGGATGACGCATTAGGTCTAGGAATATGCTCATTCTTGCACTTAGGTTTAGGCTTAGGAATACGCTTTTAATACTGTTCCGCCCCTGTTCGTTACATTGGCCCTATTTTTTATTACAGGTTGAACATTCACACGTAATTGTGTTGGCAGAAAAATAAAACCGATGTGAAACATATACTTCAATATCCGTTTTTGTTTCCGTTATTTCGATCACTATCCGGTTCCGTTATTTTTAATATCCGTTTAACAATGGTATCCAGTTACAACCTGCAACTTTGACCCAACTCATATTTTTTCAAATTCGCGACATTTTGCGAACAAATTGTCATGATTTCTTGAAACAATACACCAAAAACGAAAAATTATAGCGCATTATATATATAGATATGTGATAAAAAAGATTACAGTTTAAACTATCCAAGTTCGCGTTGGAACTGAAATCGATAAAGTTTTCAAAACAAGAGTTCCGTGTCCCAATTCAGACTTATCGGCACTAGCACCAGTATACACAAAAAATCATGAAGTATCAAATCAGTACCACAGCGGCAATAGACTTTGAATCCCCGTTTATGTGGCTTGGCGGGGCAGAACTGCTTCAATCTATGTTTCCCTTTGAATGGAATTATCGCCTGGTCAATGCTTGGAAATTCGACAGTCTCCACATTCAAACAATTGGCTCGGAACTTCTGCAGCAGCTGTCCCACTTTGAACAACCGATGATAGTTAGGGTGGCCTGGCTGCTTTAAATCTGCGTGTTATCAGCAATGTGGAGGAATCTTTTCAACTCCTCGAAACGCCCTCGGCTCATCACTTCTCTACTCGTAGCAAGTTTACAATCACTTCGCCAATACATTCGATAGCACGGGAATTTCGCAACGCACATGTATGCAAGATTCCCAAACAATGATTTAAGTTGTCCCTTGGAGATGTTGACACTTTTTCCGGTTTTCAGCACTGGGTACTCGTTGGTCTCGTCAATATTTCGAAGACGTCATCCCCCAGAAACTTTCGGAAATAGTTGCAGGAGATACTTTCATCTCCGGTAGGCTCAGCTTCAAAGTGAACGGGGGAACGGTTGGCGTGAACAATTGCTTCAGCCATCTTGTAACTACACGGCCCATGCTGATAGAATATTGTCCCCAGTGCCGCACGAATCATCAACATCGTCGTCTGTACCTCCGTCGATGTCATCGCCAGTTCCCTATGGTTGCCGGTATCGCTTTCATAAGAGCTTTCGGACGCAAAAAATCGATCGGCTCGAAACTTTGCGGGCTCCGTGTCTTTGTCTGACTCGCTCTCGGCTTCTGATTCCGTGCCAGTAGGTATGAGTATCACATTTGGACCAAGTTTGGGAGAAGGTTCTGTCAGAAACTGTCATTTTACATTAAGACATCAAGGTTTTTTGCAAATCATCGATTAGCCCGCTTCACTGAGGAACCAGAGTGTTGTGCCTGGTGCCGAAAGGCAGGAATAGAGATACTTGAAGATAACATTCACGTGTTATATATTGCTCACGAGCTTACGACTTATATCACGACATGTCTCCTTTGTTGAAAACAATTGCAAAAATCAATCACATTAGTTTAAGTGATTTAATTCTGGGTAGGCGTCTCCCGCGTAAAAATGATCAAACCCAGTTCAATTTCATAGTTCAAAATATGCAGTATGCAATCTGGCAATCGCTAATTGAAACACGATCAGGCCGTTTTATACCGGCCATAAATTTTATGAAGAAAAATATTTTTAGATGCCTTTGTAGAATACGTTTTACAATGCTGTTAGAGACATTTTTGGTTATCTTCAGTCATATAGTTATACAAGACACAAACCCGTTAGGATTTCGATGTTTGCTGTGATTTTTTTCAAGTATGAAACACCAATTTTGAGTTGGTTTTGTGATTGTGCACAACAAAAACGTTATTGTGTTTTTCCTATTTGGTAATTCTTATACCTTGCGTTATTAATGTTTGTGCCAGTTACCAGTAAATTTTTTTGTCTCTCTCCTGAAATGAATATGGCATATAAATCACTGAGCACCATCGTACAATGTGGGCTGTGCGATCGTCATACAAAAACTCCCGCTCTTAATCTAATATGACAGTCTTAGAATCAAATCTGACCACATAATTATCAACGCAAGTCTAAAATTACTTAAGTAATGGGTCATTTACCTTATACTGCGCGCGCTAATGTAAAAATTTGTCCAACCACCCTGTAGGGATCTGTGTGACGAGGACCCACACAGGCAAGTGGCTTATCACAAAATAAAAATACAGAGATCATATAAGTGCTTTTAATTTCTACGAAATTTCGCCTGGTTTTATCTCACATCGCTCGCGAATTTTTCTTCCCCAATTCTTTATATTTAAGCAGATGGTTCGACTCGATCTAATTGAAAACCATTAAACATCCTTTAAATATCTATAGTTGCAACTAAATATGATGAAAAATAACGTTATTGAGGTGACACGTAATTCAAATGCAATACAAGGTGACCCCATGTAGTTCACCGTTATGTCCACTAGGAATAATTATTCGGTACGGTAAGAACTAAACTGGCCGCGTAGATTAATAATATGCAAATGTATTTGTTAATTGCAGGTTAACCGCGCGATTCCATGCATGTCAGTTTTGATTGTGTGGTAACCTTATTCCGCAAAGGTTGGCCAGTAATAATTTAGCTAGTCCTAGCATTTGAGCTTTCATTTGTTTTATCAGCAACGCTGTGATATTCGTTTTGTTGCTCTTGTTATAAGTACTGTATGTTATTTACACAACTGGCGACTGTAATGTAGACTAAATTGGACAATATGCTAGTCCGTTTTGTGAGCATGCAATAATATTGGGCAGTGAACTGTATTTGTTAGGCGTTGGCACGGTTAGTCAAATGGCACTTGTTCGAATCCAGCCGTCATCAATTGTTTCAGCTACTTCGCACAAATATAATACTTATATATATATTGCCAATAAGACCGCGTAACCTTATAGTAGGGGGAGCATATGGGCGACATATAATCGACGATAATAGTAGTCGGAGAGACGGGCTACGTAGGGCAGTGGCAACAGTGTCTGCCTGACATGCAACAGGTCACTAGTTGGAAACCACCCATAACTCGCATTTCCAGCTGTTTAGGTAAAAGTTCTGAAGTTCCAGTTTCTAGGATGGTCAAGGGACGATATTGTTGAAAATTGGGGTTGTTGGTACTATGGTCTGCACGACCCTGTAGGTGGCTGTGCCACTCTTAAATATATTTCAACCTAAAAACTAAATAAATCTAAATCCAAATCCTAAACCACACCTTAAGGGAGTCCACGGATCCGCCTAGTCTCTCTTAGAACTTAAGTTAGGCTTAGGCGTTGCTAAACGGCGTAGGAAAGTTATAAATCGATGCGTGGCGGCTGCGTCCGCAAGGTATCAGTACTCAGGGCCCTGCGTGGCCACTAAATATATTTTGTTGTTGGCCTATTGCGCCAAATAACGTAGTTAGGGGTTTGGGGGGTTTATGTTGTTGTTGTTGTTGTTGTTGTTCGGTTATTGTAATGATGAAACTTGTGTATCCCTAAGGTACCTGAGACCCCCGGGACACACAAAAACATGCAAAACAGCTCAACATGGGGGCTGAAGTAGCCAGCCTCCATAATCATTATTGGTATTGAAAACTTACGGAATGCGGCATTTTCTAACTTGAGTTTTCACCTAGCGGATCTGTGGAGTTTATTGAGATTTTTACGGTTTGATTTGCGTGTTAGTGACCGAGTGACTAGGGTTTATAGGATCTAATCGGAATTTGTGTCACGGTAGCTCAATGTGAGCCTATGGTGAAACCGGCAACAGGAGTTCGTTAGTAAAAGCGCATAGCGCGGAGCCTTCGGGCAGCACCAGGGGAAAACCGGGGTTACTTGGGGAATGTGTTAAAGAGTACTTGGGGTTTAGTGGAGTTACTTGGGATTAGTCGATTCTAGCGGGGCTAGTTTCGGCTGGAGAACTTGGGATTTACTTGGGGGTTTTTACGATGATTTGGGGATTTACGGCGTATCCGGAGTTTGTCACGTTAACGTTGGCATTTGTTTTGTACGGTGTGAGCTAGTGACAGGAACTTTCGGCACCTTCGGAGAATATAAGGTCGGCAACATAAGCATTTTACTCCTTTACTTGTTGTACTCGGTATTTGTGCTTTACTGAATATAGCTTTAATACGGTGCTGGGGGAATAAAAGGGAAACGACTGCAGTTATTGAACCAGAGCGAATAAGCGTCTTTGGAATACGGACCTGAAACGCGGAGTTGGTGTCACTGAGCACTGGAAATCACGAACTATTCACAGACCCCTGTTGGAACTTTTGCCCAAAGTTAATGACCACGCCGGGATTCGAACCTCAGCCCTCTTGCGCTCGAGCCAAGCCTGCTACCACTACACCACGCGGTCGTTGCAACAACTTCTTATACCGCCATGTGCACAGGCATGGTAACATTTGCTTTACATACTCTTACGTGCATATATACCGACAGGGGTATGCAAGCATTTGAGACATGCTTGTCCTGGTGCATATGCACAATATGCAATGCACATTGCGTAGTATGCGTGCCGAGAGCATACAGTCGACAGATAGTCGACGATAGAAGCAGATGGACAGGCGGGCTGCGTGGCGCAGTAAAGTCCCGGTTTCTACTTAGACTGATAATTACCAATGTGGACAAGTTTAAAAACAGTTCGGTACGTCCGACACTAACATTTAGTGCATTTCTACAAAGAAATGCCCAAATATAATTACTGCTATTTCAGCATTTTATAATTTTATGGTATTGTACTAAAGTTTTCTGAAACGATATTCGCGCAAATATGGCGCATGATGCCAGTGTAAACGGAACATTATTGGTAAGATTTTTTGCTAGTGTTTGTAACTAATGCAAGGTAAAACTTTTATGCGTCGTTCACTTTATCGTGTACCCCGTATGCCGAAATTGGGGACGCCTATTTCCAAGTCGAGTTTGAAAAAACCTTAGCAAAGGGAAATTGAGTTTCAAAAATGTTTCAATTTCCTGTACCTGTCGATTTTCTAAAATCGAATGGTAAAGTGAACAATTAAAAACTACGTAGTATTAATAACCGTCAGAATCGTTCGTTTGTACAGTGTGAAATAGGAATAACCTATTGGTGTAATTTAGCGTCGGCCTTAAGTTTTATCTTAATGTCCGTGTGTTTTAGGAACCACAATTTAATCAAACTCGAAAACTGCGAGTATGCCATGCAGAAGCTTTGAATTTGAAAACCAATGGTCCTAAATGTTTGTGTGTTACATCGCGGTTCGGACTTGCTTTTGTTGCGCAGTCCAATGGTAAATTTGATTTTTGTTTTGTTTGTTATATTATTGTGAAGCCTGTGCTTTCTGTGTTTTTCAGCTTCTGTCAACAGTGTCGTTATTTAACTGCCAAGACATCGAAACCGAGAGTGCCAAATTAGTTTTATGCATAATATACCGTTTTTCGGATAGTAAGAATATACAAATCGTCATTGTCGTATGTAAGAATGTGAAAACTATTTGTCTGTTGCACTGAATGTGTGCTAGCCGGCAGCATGCGCTCGGCGGTACAGTCCACAATAGAAGCTGTTGGTGAAGCGGGCTACGTGGGAAATGGTACATCATTACGCTAAAGGATTCACATGGTTGAAGTTCGATCCTCGCTGCATTTGAGCTGCTTTTCCAGTTGTGTAGTTAAAACGTTTGAAGAAATGACGGTTCCTACGTTGACCGACTGGTCTGTTTTGTGTTGCGTCCGCAAACAAACGTTATGTTTATATATGTTTTGTATTCAAGGGTTTTTGGTTCTCAACACATCACAGTGTTACATCGATGTGACTGAACCGAAAATGTGTGGTGTTGAAATAGCGTTTACGTCTGGACAGGCACCAGAGCGGCTATTCGTGGAATTACCTCAAGGATTCGACCGCGCCACTGCGGTTCATATAAGCTGCGATGGCCTTACGTTAGCTGTAGTCTGTAGCAAGCAATTGAACGATGGTGTCGTTCCTTTTTGCTTATTGTACGACATACGAAGTTTTTCATCGATTCAAACCAGAGAACACAGTGACGAGACAGTTGCATCTGTGTTGCCGTTTTTAGACGCGAGGTTATCGGCTGCGATGCAACCAGTTGAGGTAAGCGAGCTGACAGTAGTTGATTTCGATTTATTCAAGATTTGGTTTTAACACGGGGCAGGCGAGCGAAGCAGAGCGTTATGCTGCTTTTTGTCAGGTAGACGTATAATATATACCATATTGAATAATTCTGAAAGATTGTACCCATTATATTTTAAGAGGCTATATTTTAGCAGTACTCGGTGCCGGTTCCTGTCATCGCAAACTTATAGGTACGCCATTATAGTGAAGGGAGCTTAGGCCTTTGTGTTTGGAGTTTCGGCTGCCCAGGACGTAGCTATCCGAATGTAGGTTGCGCGAATATATCCAAAAATTCGCAGCAATTTATTCACGAGTGTTTCTTATACGGATATCTGATGTTTTCCTTAGCCATCAGATATTTTGTTGCTTTAATTTCTCCACAGTCATCTACGTATCTGTTTGAATACCTATGGATGTTAATTTTGTCATAATCAATCAATTTAATAACCTGAAGGTTTGTTTTAAATTTAAAGGCACTTGATTTTCAATGGAATCCAACACAATCGGATTTGTTTTGCGCTGTCTTATCAGACGGGTCCGTAGTTGTTATGCAAATATCTGATCGCTCATTACACATTGTTGCGTCGTTGGATTCTGCGGGTGGATTGTGTTGTAAGTTTTAGATTACAGGGCCTTAAAGTGAGTGATTGCTTATTATAGCCGAATTTTCTAAGGCAACGTAATTTCGGTGGTTATTAATAAGAGTTGTGGATCTGGAGCGAAAATATGTTTTTCATATTGATTGCTTCAAAGTAAGATGTATATTGTGAAATTGTACAGAAATATTTATTGATGTTTAAAGTTTAAATTCATGAACTTATATTTGCAATGGAGTTGCATCCGGGTTCGGGTATTCCGGTTATTCCGGGTACTTTTGCCGAAAAATTCCGCGTCCGGGTCCGGGTTTTCATAACAAATTATTCCGAGTCCGGGTATTTGGAAAAATACCCGGACAAAATAACCGGAACAAGATTAGCTTAGTGATTTTATTAACATCCCACGCCTACATTCTGAATAGTAACTGTATCGTAGTAAAAATAGATTTTGCACAAACAACACTAACTGTGTGAAACACTTACGCATACATTAGAAACAAAACACACCCAACATGTCTCTTAACACAACTATTGCATGTCGTATGTAAAAGCAAGCTGCAGAAGGAAAAAGTTGGACAACAGGCTTCACCTTTGTTGAGTAAGTTAATGTAAGCAGATATACTTGGGTTACGATTACGAATGCTCAATTAGGAACGGTTGGAATGGTCGTGATACAGAGACATGACATGTCTCATTTTAAGTTAGTAATTTGACCTTTAACTTAAGTTTAGTATCTGTCGCCTAAGTCAAAGATTGCTTGGTTAACGATTGCTTCAACGTCCAGGAACCTGTGAAAAATGCTATATTAGGCTCTAGCTATAGCTTCGCGAAAGACATATAAGTCAACTGACTTAGGTCAGGTTTCTATCACTTACCCAAAATTGTTTAATGTAATCTCGTAGCTAGGCAAACAGTCCTTCAACTATGTATAAACAAAAATTCATTCGGAAGCAATGCGACGAACAGATGCGAAGAAAATTTTTTATATTCCATGTGATGTATGGTTGCCCCTGTACAAACGGGCTACGCGAGCATTATAACGTGGATGACCCATTACCTAGGCTGAAGCTATTTCATGTTTAAACATGTGAATGGAATCTGATCAGCTTGTTGTGCTGTGTAGTATCTGGAAACATTTGTTAAAATTAAATTCACGGAAACTGTTACTTCTCTTGCGTTTGTCCTTGAAAAAATTAATTAAAAGCACCATTCTATAAAATTATGATTTTTTATAGTTGGTAGGACTTGAGTTCTTGCAGTTGTAATGTATCCTATCTGTTCTATAAACATTGTGTATTAAACTTGGAATAGGTATCGGCATCGGTATATCTTCAAAATAATCGATATCGGCACCGGGAAAAGACTTTGTTATCGGCACATCTCTAGCAAGGATACTGCATTGTTTTATGATTTACTTGAAATAAATTTTTGTGAATGACATTAGTCACTTCGCATTACATACGGCCCATTAATATTTTAAATACTGAGCTGTTAGAAATAGATGGAGACAGAAATTCTTCCCTATCTTTAAAAAATTAGGGTCATGTTTAGTTTTAAGTAATAAAAATTCCGGGCTCGGGTTTGTTCGGAAAATAAATCCGTGTCCGGGTCCGGGTTTGCATTCTTAAAAATTCCCGGTCCAGGTCCGGGCTTTTTTTTCAGAAAAATCCGGGTTTGGGTATTTATTTTTAATTGTTTCAACTCTAATTTGCAGAAATAGTTCGCTTTTGTAATAGGATGTTTCAGGTTGTTGGAGCCCGAAAGGTAAACAAGTTGTTATCGGCGCCGTAGATGGTCGATTACGCCAGTTCAAGCCAAATTTGACTCTCGCCAAAGAAATCGAAAAGCCATCAGATATGGCCAGTTGTAGTGGTAATTAGTTCATGTGTGTTTTTAAGTAATCGGAACGCATGGGCCTGAGAACGTGTAAAATATTGAAATATGGCAAATGTTTTAACATTTCATAACGGAAACTTTCAATCGTCAAAATATATTCAAACCTTTGTAAATTTTTTACAGAATTCTATTAACAATCTTCCCCTCTACATCTATCCGATTAGTACTGGATGTTTCTGTGCAATTTCGTTTTTTAACTTGTATTTTTATTTCAGCCACAGACGTTCTTTGGCTGTCTACATCTCAGTTTGCAGCGGTGTATTCCTCAAATGAACTTCCGGTTCCGCAGTTGTTCATTGTAACCTTACAGGTATCTGTATTTTGTACTACTGGCGGTGTTTATTTGGTTTTTAGAAGTGGTTTGCTATAAAGTACAGTTATATTGGGGTTCAGCACTGCTTTGTACTCAGGCTAAAAGTATTCAGCCTGATTCATAATTGACTTGCTGATAGAGATGTATTTGGTGAGAGGTACAGAAATCTGAGCCATAACATGCTGCAGTTCCCAAGCTGTACATGAAGATGACGTATATGACAAGGCATGGAATAATTTGGCTCATAATGTGTTTGTTCTAATTTTAGAAAGGTTTACCGACACAATTCAAGTCTTTTGATACAGTATGCTATGCAACAGTTGATTTATTGCCTGTGCGGTACTATCTTCGTTTTATTCCGGAATGGTAAGAATAACAGGACTGTTCTGTAATATTGATGTGATATTATGGTGTTGTGTTTAGAACTAGTGAAAATTTGTTTGTCTTCTGTTGCCACTGTTTTGTTTCCAATTGTTTATTATTTTAGGGATGTTGTTGTTTGTTCATCGACTGCATCACCGGAGTCGGACATTATTATGCTTGTCAACGGGGTACGTTTATTGCTGCATTTATCATCATGGTTATAAATAAATCTAAAGGTTTAGCATAATGTGGTTTAGGATATGTGTGCGTGACGTGTAGCACAAGCCATGGCGTTGTATCTTACGCATAATATTTTTGCTAGGAATGGGAACAAGTTGACATTGATGATACACGTCGAGCTCAAGTTCCATGTTCGAAAACAGGAGATTGCGTACCGATTGGAACCGCCGTTGATATGTCAGTTGCAAAGCGAACGGTTTTATGTATGTGAATTAGCGATTGTTGTTGTAGTTTTACTGTACTATAGGATTTAAGCTACCGTATATAGATGGATATAAACTGATATTAGCGGCTTTATAGAGTGCACTGTTTAGCAAGGTTCTAAACAGGAACTTAATTTTGCTGTAATAATAACAGAAATTGAGTTTTTTGCCGGAACAAGAACAGGATTCAGTGCCTTAGTTGAATTTTCTTTGCGTGATGTTTTAAAAATTGTTGTTTATTTTTTTGTTTATTGCAGTTGATGGCAAAGTAATTGAAAACACACCAGTTTTTGTAATGATCTCTTCCGATGGCGTTCTGTGTCCATTTTATCTTCACGTTTCGGGTGCATCTGGACAATTAACGAAGCCACCTGAACGATTAGATGTAACCGGATTACGTCAAGGTTGGTGAATTATGAATGTCTGAGGGAAATTGTTCACATTCGGTATCGGTTTTAATGGAATTTGACTGTTCAACAAATTTCGGTTTAAAGCTGTGTTCGAACTCGTGTAAATACCATTGAGAAGAGGTTCATTTGGCGCTGTGACCTCTGCCTTTAGTATTTGGAAATTATTAATCTTACAAGGGTGACATTAGTGCTTTTAAGTTGTTGAAAATGTGTTCGGTTTAATCGTTAAGCTATTTTATGTGGTTTGATTTAACGAAGCGTTCATTGTGGAGTAGCAACAAATCTGTTATTGCGTTCTTTAAACTTAACTAATGATTCGGAATTTATATTATTTCAGGTCATCCTAACATGTATATATCGCGGTCTCAGGTGCAGACGACGAGTGATAGAAACGAAGGACATGTTCAGCCAATGCAAAAACAAAAACAACCACAACAACAACAACAACAACAACAAATGCAAACGCAACAGCAACAACAGCAGCAACAACAACAACTACAACAGCAGCAACAACAACAACAACAACAACAACAACAACAACAACAACAACAACAGCAACAACAACAACAACAGCAACATCAGCAGCAGCAACAACAACAACAACAACAACAACAACAACAACAACAACAACAACAACACCAACACCAACAAGAACAACACAATCATCAACAACTTGCTCCTCGATTAATTACACAAAGCGCAGTGAAATCGCAAACCGGTCTATTTGGTTTACCGCTTCAAAAAGAACAAGCTACTTCAGGTGTTAATCTTTCTGTCCAAGACAAGATTGCTAATTTTAGTTTTAATCTCGGCTCAATATCCGGTCAATCAAAGGTAGACGCCGGTACAATAGGTGCTCAAATTCAACAGAGGTCGGAGGGTGTGCTAGGGACTGGGAAAGGTACTGAGAGCCCCAGCTATAGTGCCTGTCAAGATGCCAGCGCGAGTAAAGAAGTCAGCCAGCTATTGACTGGGAGTACGGCGCAATGTGGTGGAGACACTCACAGGATACATGCAGGTAAGGCTTAATCATTTTCTCATTTGTGGATCCGACAGTTTCTTGTTTTAACCCTTGACAACTGGCTAAAGTTGCAATAGTTTTTTTTTGACGTTTTGACCCCGAAAAACGAAACGGATTATTTACTGTGAAAATACAGTGCTTCTTTAGTGACAACCAATCTGATATCAGTTTCCAGTTTCCAAGATATTTATTGCTGAAACGTATATGATCACTTATTACGGCGCTAGTATTTGGTATTCAATTTTATGTTGTTCTGTGTATGTATAATTTTGCAGTTCCGGCAGTCAGACGCAACTCAAAAACCTCAGAAATCGAACGTATTTACATGGACGCTATTGCAGATGATGTAAGTATTGATATAAAGTTAATATTATTCACTTGAAGTCACGGGAACTTTGATTTAAAGGTTGGTATTTAGGATCAGGCTTATACTTAAAAGTATGTTTACGTTTGGCCATATGTTTAGATTTAGGCTTTTGCGTAGTAGTCAGGCTCCTATCGTTTACATGGGCCGCAAATTTTAATCTTGCGCAAACGTCTGACTTAAAAGCTTACGATACACTGAACGCAGACTTAGTTTACTTGTTAATGAAATGTTATATTTGAATTTCAGATCAAAATGTTCGACAACGACCTGAAGGAAACAACGGCTTATCTTCAGTGCCCGTTTGCATCGATTGGATCTAAAGATGAACTGGTCAAAACATCTGCCGAGGCGTCAAATGCTGGATTCAGCTCAACTGGTGGGCCCAATGAAAAGATTGAGGTTAGTTACAGTTTCACTCTGGGATTGTGTTAGGGATGTGCCGATACCAAAATTTTTGCCGATACCGATGCCGATTCGTATTTTAAAATTTTGCCTATGCCGAACCGATGCCGATGCCGATTCCAACTTTAGTACACCATGCTTAATAAGCAGATGGAATACTACATTACGTTATTTTATGAAGGCTAAAACGCTAACCATCATAAACGATTATAATTTCATAACGGTTAATTTCAATTAATTTTTTCAAACGCAAACGCAACAGAGATAACAATTTTCCTGAGCAGACACACTATTGTGTGCCCAGGAATGAAATTGATAGCTTTGCAACCGACTGTTATGTGCAAAAAGTATCGGCAATTTTTTGCAGTGCCGATGCCGATACTCCCGAAAAGTGCCGATTATTGCCGATGCCGATTAATCGGCACATCCCTAACACAAATTCCAAATTTTGTTTCTCAACGCGATAATAGATTTTTGATGCAACTAAAACACCAAAATGTAAAGTTCAGAATTTTTTGATATTTTTGGTAAACAGACACAGATTATTCGTTTTAAGAGTTTGTGCAAAGCAATGTCAGAATTGACAGTATCGGTTTTGGACGCATTGTCTCAGTCTGAAGAAGCCAAAATGCACGTGGAACGGTGGCGGACGCCGGAATATCGTTTGTTGTTGCGTAATTGGCCGCTTGATACTTCTAAGGTAATCAAGCCAGATTGAAATTCAAAGTAGTTGAAATATTTGCGTCACGGATATCTTCAATGTAGGATTCCTCACTTTTCGATATCATTGCCTATTAGCTAGTTTTTTTCGTTTGTTTACATGTCAAAAACTGACTGGGATGGCGAACAAATAATGCTTCTGGACTAATTTATGCGACTTATTTAATTCTCTACACTAGTGTTGGTCAGCACTGTTTTTTGTATTTTAGGAAAAACAGATAACAGAAGCGAAGAAACGAACATCAGAACTAGAATCATTACTAGACACAATGGCGTCAAACTATGAAGAAATCGCTGTTCGGCATGAATCGCGTATGAAAAAGTTAGTTTAATTATACGGTTACTGGTTAGAGCGAATTTTGAGCCAGGTAAGACCGAAGTAATTTAGCTTAGTCATCTGTGTTATTTTTATAATTTGCCCGAAATGTTTGCATTTTAATCTGAAGTTTCACAGTTTAAACCCACCCACATTCGAGTTTCCCATGCCGCATGCCTTCTGTCAACTGACTTCCCGACTTTTGTCACCACCCTCCATGCATACAGAAAATTGGTTTACAGTTTGCCGATTTCAAAGTATAATATGCGACAGGTTTAACAGTGCACATGAATTTTGTATCGTAGCGCATACCTTAAAAATACATTTTTTGTCTTAATATATTGCAACCGCAGTTAATGCTGATATTGTAATTGTTTTGATGTTTTTATTTTTTCTCAGCATAGTTTTTGAGCAGTGGCTTTGTGTTAAATTTATAATATTTGTGTATGGATGTTTTAGGGTTCCACCACCGCGTGATGCGTCTCTGGATATGATTTATCGAACGATGTCCAATATTCAAGCAATTATTGCAGAACAATCGAAACGACTCAATAATATTAAGCTGGAGCTGGCAAGACAAAACAGTGTAAAGTCGAAGTCATTTTTGCCGACGTATGTGTCAAATTTACACACACAGACCGGCTTAAGTCTGCCTAGAAGCAGTTTAACGTTGGGTGGATTGCCCAACAGTCAGCCGAGCAGCTGCAAAGATAACCGCCGGATTCAATCACGGGAATTCAATTATGATCAAAAAACTCAACTTTCGGAATTGCTGTGTTCACGGCAAGCTCCAATTCGACAAACGGTATCTCGAAGTAAGTTACTTTTGGGGTTTAGTGTCTTAGTTTAAAAAACTAATAGCCGGAACTGGATATTGCCGGAAGCAGAAGCCATGATGACAACTACCTTTTGATTGTTTGTTACTTCGAAAACTAGACCAAAATATTGGCAAACTCTTTACTATACTTCTTCAAGAAATCGGTGTCTTTGTCTAACAGTTTCAAATACGGCCGATTGAAGGAAGCATTCCTTTGGTCATTCATCTTGTATGGTTCTACCTGATCCGGCTGGGTATATGGCCGGATGGCAACAAAGGTTCAGATCCGGATTTGGCAAAAATTTGTAATTCGGATTTTGTTGCGAAAACGTCGAATCCAAATCCAACAATGTTCTGCAATATGTTTTTTCAGTTTTAAACAATAAAAATTTTAAATAACTTGTTGTATTATTAAAAAATTGTGTTTCAGGTCTCAAACCTGAAAACTGAGGTCGGACACGAAATATATTTACGCTTAAATGTTATGCGGCTGACATGGTGTTGATATTCTGAAACAAATTAGAGATATAACTGAAATTTGCAACGTGCAAGATTCGAACTTGGATTCGGTTAAATCATGAATTTGGTGCCACCCTGGTATATGAATCAGTAGCAGTTTCAATTCGCCAAAAACCAGGAATTGTTGAGCTGATTTTGATGATTTTTTTGTTTGAAAACCAATTATCCTTGATTGTTAACCTCGCATTGGGGTTTTAAAAATTTAAGCCGTTTATTTGCTACAGGCAAATTAGCATAATTAGTTAAGCCTAAATTAGGGCTTTCTACATTATTTCACTAATTATTACAGTTACAAGCATTCTAATTTCAGCAATAAAGGGTTTTTTGGGTGCGAGAAATCTGAATAAATTGTCTACAATCGAGCGATGTGCTGATTAATTGGCATCGGCCTCGATAATAATCGGCACTTTTCGTGAGTATCGGCATATGCTCTGCAAAAATTGCCGATTCTTTGCCGATACTTTTTGCACTTATAAGTCAGTTGGAATGCTATGAGTTTCATTTCTGGGCACATATCAGTGTGTGGTCAGGAAAACTCTTACCTCTTTTGCGTTTTGTTTGAACAAATTAATTGAAATGAACCGTTCTCATAAAATTCTAATCGTTTATGTTGCTTAGGGTTTAAGCCTTCATATACTGACGCAATGTAGTGTTCTATCTGTTTATTAAGCATGGTTTACTCCAGTTGGAATCGGCATCGGTTCGGCATCGGCAAAATTTCAAAATAAAAATCGGTATCGGCATCGGCAAAAATTTTGGTATCGGCACATCCCTACTACAAACATTTAAAAGCGATAACTTAATAGTTACCTAATAGCTAATTTGCATGTTTGCATAATTGGTAAGCCTAAATTTGGACCTTTTGCAATGTTTCACTAATTATTAAGGTTACTGAAGATGTTTAGGGTGCGAGGAATCTGAATAAATTGTTTACAATTACAAACCTCCAAAACAGATAAATAAATAGTTGACTAATACCTAATTTGCATATTAGCTTAATTGCTTAAGTGTGTTCGAGCTTCGTTCAATATATGTTGTCCTACTACTACTACTACTGGTTTATTCGGTTATTTGTAGAAATGTATCAAACGCCAAACTCTCTGTTGAAATCAAAACTCACGTTAGAGTCGAAGCTGCTAGATTTAAAAATTAAGCAAGAACAACAATCTGATGAATGCAATTCTTGCTTAGCTATCAATCGTGCCTCAACTAAATCTAGAGTGGTATTGCAGCCTAAGGAAAGGTATGTTTATATGTTTGAATTTTTAAGGCATTCGAGATTAATTTTATAATCATGTAATGGTCGATTGTCCTACGAAAATGGTCTCAAATTTTGGTATTTGTTATTTGCTTTGGTTCTTGGATAATGAAAGTTTTAGAAATTTTTTGAAAAGAACAGTGACATTGACGGCCTGCACGTTATACGCAGATTAAAATTGCCTCTTCATCGTATGCAAGTTTTTTTGGCTGATTTAAGATATCGTCAACGTACTACAGTTAGACAAAGTGTAATACCGAGAGTGTGTTTTTCACTTTTTCTTAATCAATTTGAGAGTTGTCCTGGGGCCGGGGCTGAAACCTTGGTTCCGGTGTAGTTTGTAAATAATCACTCCTCCTAGTTTGTACTCATCGAATTCTTCACCATGAAATTTTTGATGCGTCACTCTGCATGTATTTTTGGTCATAACCACTTGCTACCTCAAATATTCACCACGGCATACTCTGTTAGTTTATAGCTGGGACGGTGGGATGTTGGGAACGCAGGGAAGAATACGTGGGTCTATTTTTTATATTTTATGTTCATTTCATATATTATAAATTGTTTGAAAATGTACGCCAGATTAAAAATATGGTGACTAATGTAAGAAATATGCAAATGCTGGAGATTTTAGTTTGACACGAACCCAACTCAAGTTCCATCCCTGACAATATGTAACTCAGAGATAAAATAGTTATATATTATAAATTGTTTGAAAAGGTACGCCAGATTAAAAATATGGTGACTAATGTAACAAATATGCAAATGCTGGAGATTTTACTTTGACACGAACCCAACTCAAGTTCCATCCCTGACAATATGTAACTCAGAGATAAAATAGTTATACATTCGCCGTATTTCAGTTCTCAATCTTAAGGCCGTGTAAATTCCATACCGTGAGTTATACTACCGGCACTGGGGCTGGTACCAATGAATATCCTGTACAAAATGATTTTGGTTTGTAAAATAGCCGCTTACTGCTAGACAGATGTTATGTTTTATTTGAGAAATAAAACCTTGAGTGGAACCAAAATTTGCTTATAAAGTTTTCACATGACTAAACTTCTGATTTCTCGTCAGCTCTTCAAGAGACATCGAGTAAACTAAAGATTGAGTTGAAAATTTTGGTTCGGTGCCCCTGGAAAATCAAGCGTTGTCCGGTGGCACCGTCGCCTGGATCAGGCGACAATGCATCTTTAATTAATATTATTAAGCGAAGTTTTAATTTGTTGCAGTTATAGCTGAAATATGTAGTATCGTTTTAGGGATGATACAGGTCAAACTAAATCAGGAACAAGCCACCTGCTATCTGGTACAGCCGTGAGCCGCGATTTTTCGTTTTCTACAACACAGAAGCATGCAGTTGTAACGTGTAACGCTGGTGATGTTTCGGGTCAAAAATCAACTGGTTTCAAACCTTTGGCGTCTACTTCTATGCGTGGTGTACCACAAATAGCGTCACTTGGAACAGAATTTTCTGCTGCTGCGGCTGGAGTAACGTTTAAACCAACGTCTGCTCCTAATTCCGTTATGAATGGGTCGTTGTTTACTGCGCCAGCGCAGCCGTCAGCGCCGATCAATACTAGCGCCGCCCAACTGCCAGGGTTCACTTTTAAACCTCAAACTGCAGTGACAGCGGCTGAAACGATCAAAGACGCTGTCGAAAACTTTGTGAGTACTGCGGCTGGTGATAATCCGAGCGAAGCCTCAGCTACGATGCCACTTCCATCTGTGGCGGCTACAGTACTCAAAAGCGGCGAAGTCTTTGATATTGCAGCAGCGTCCAAAGGTCAAAGTGCTACCGCTGTAGTACCGGCTTCGTCTCTTACAGTGACAACTGCCCAGAAGATCCAGATTCCAATACCGGTTGTCAAAGAAGTAACAACGAATTATGCGACTGCTGTAACAAAGGCATCTGAACAAGCAAATGTTACGTTAACTGTCGCTCCGCGGTTGATTGGAAAAGTTTCGACGAGTGTGAAAGTTGCTGTTGCTAATGTTGCCGAACTGCAGAAGCCGGATTTGGTTACGTCTACTACAGGAACTGGCGTAGAGTCTGCTGGGCTGCGACCGGAAGCAGGCTAGTTTTGTAGTTACGCTGTTTGAGTTTTAAGTATTAAACCCGTAATCTTTTTCACTGGATTGAAATCTACTTGAAACGGAACCGAAATTTGAAAGTACAAAAATACCAGTTACTGTTTTTAAACGACAATTATATATAATTTAAAAAATAAATAAGTATCTTTAACGCGTAAGGCTGATTGTGGCGATGAGAAATCCTTTATGGGGGGAGGTGGAACAGGAGTGGGAAAAATTGTTGAAGAGAATGTTAAATAAAATATTTGGATTAGATTTTGCTATTTTCGATGATTTTTGTTATTCTGCACTGTGTGTTTCATATTGTTGCTTATTTTCTGTTCAGGACCGCAGTCAACATTGCGGTCACCTTTTGCTTTCAGGTATTCCTGTTCCAAACAGTGTACCAACGTCCGATAGCAATGGTATGGAAGATGCCACTGCAGCAGGCAGAGTAACACCAATACCGTTAGAAAGCTTTTCGTTTAGCCTCCCCAAAACAGGGGTGTCTGATACAAGAGCTACTTCAGCCGGAGTGACAAGCCCCACGGCGGCAACATCAGCTCCAGGTGGATTTGGCCAGTTGTCAGGGTTTGGCGCAGCGACTTTAGCTACAACGACCACAGGTGGTGTCATCTCACAGACAGCGGTTGCTTTTCCGTCTGGAACTGGAATGACGGGATTCGGAGCGACACCAGTCTCCCAGTCACCGACTCCTGCTGGATCGATTTTTGGATCTCCTGCAAGTGGGGCAGCTACGATAACCAGCGGAAGCGGATTTGGGAGTGGCGCCAGTGGTTCGTTCTTTGGTGGAAGCGGATTCATGACGGGATTGGGTAAGGCAATGAGCTTAGGGTGTAGAGAGGTGTGGAGGTTTAGAGTGTGAGATTGTCGCGATATTGAGTATAAGAAGCCGGAAATACTGTGTCAGACAGCAAACGTCCAACGTTTTCCTTTATGCAGTCGGAGTTGAGCCTGGTTTTCTGTAGATTTTTGTGCGACTTGGGTAGAATAGATTTGAGTATTTCGAGTTACAAGACTAGAAAATAGTACAGAGTTGTTGTGTGACGGATTTTTGAAGTACCCGTCAACGGTAGTTTACCCCAAATGGTATGTTGATTTTTAATTTTGATACAATGATTTCAGGATCCCAACCGACAACAAGCAGCGTAGCGCCGGCGAAAAATGTTTTCGGCGCATTTGGTGGCGGATCCAGTCCACTTACAGGTGGGGCTGCACCGCAGTCGGCGAACTCATCAAGTAAGTGATGCATTGTCGAGATAGCTAACCAAATGTTCTATTTTAAGACGTACTATCATCGATTTAAATACAGATGTATTCATCTTATCTTAATCAAATGTTATTTAAAGCCTCATCCACAAGACAGTTTGGCAAGTTCTTGCTATGTGCGATTACTTAGGGTTTTACATTGTTTATATTACAGATTTGTTTGGTTCGTTTCGGCCGTCTGGCTTTGGCTCATCGCCAGTTAGCAGTGTAGCAAATCAACAGCAAGCAATCGCTACAACAGCTACAAGTCCTTTTGGAGCCAGTGCATTCGGTTCGCCTAATCCAGGTGATGCAACCATTGCGAATCAAGGTTTCGGTGCCTTCGGCGGCTCAACTCTATCTGGTAGTTCAGGTAGGTGTGTTTACCCTGGTGAAATTAACGGCTCGGAATCGGATTGTAACCAGATAGATATTAACTAATTTTCGTTTCGGATTTAAATTTCGAAAGTATTTTAGTTTTGGGGTGAACTGTTGTAAACAGTCATCTTAGCTGCGAACAAATGATGTTCGCTGTTGCACAACAACCAACGAAACGGATCTACTGGTTGGGTAAAGAGTAATATTCCTGTATTGGGCCAACCTAAGTCGGAATTTCACTTTAAAAGAAGCCAAGTCGAAACTGGGTTGAATTACTTAGAAGACTATAGCATTTCTGCAGTTCTGTCGTTGTTTTTAGTTTTGATTACAGGTTTTGGTGCTGCGCCTAGTTTTGGTAGTTCACCGGTGTTTGGAAGCCCTGTTCCAATGGCTGCTACGGGGTCGACGTCTCCTTGCGTATTCGGATCGGGCGCCAGTTTTGGAGGCGGTGCTGTTTTTGGAAGTGGTGGTGGTGGTGGCAACAGTTCAATGGGAAGCAACAGTGGATCAACAACATTCGGCACCAAAGTTGCGTTTGGAGCATCGATCGGAAATTCGGCGAGCGTTTTTGGAACCTTTTCGAATATTAATCAAGATACCAGTTTTTCTCTGTGAGTTGTTTTGCTTCGGTACAGGGTGCATACAGTAGTAACAGTATTATTTTTGTTATATCAATGCGGCCAGAGTCGGGCTATGCTTTAGTCACTTTTTGGCTTCGATTTCGGATTTCAGAATCGGTTATTATCTAGATTTTAGCTCGTTAAAAAATTTCTAGGGTATACATGGCATAGAGATTATTATGATGCCCCTTCACTTTTTAAAAAGCGGGTGCATTAATCTGCCGACAGACCAAAAGTTGGTGACTTATCTATGTGGGGACTGGGGACACACGTTCTTGGGAGAGAACAGAAATTACAGCCCTTCAATTGGGCGTCATTAAGTTTTAATTCGTATTGATAATTTTCGCATTATTTTTGCATCACTGTTTATTGTTTTAGTTTGGCACAAGCTCAAACTCAAACGTTTGGAAATCTCGGTGGATCTAAAGCAGCAATCGGTGTATCAGTATTTAAAAGTGGTTCACCGCCACAGCAACAGGCCGGAGGCAGTTTTGGAAGTGGGTTTGGAGCGCCAGCGGCTGCGTAAGTTTTACGTAGTTTGGAAGGGTGAAATCCGTTGAGAAAATGGTTATCATGCACAGAATACTAACCAACAAGTCGCTCGAGAATTACGTTTAGTATTTTTAGCATTAAGAGTTTAGATTTACCGCAAGGTGTTACAACTTATTCTCTACTTTTTGCCTTGAAAACTATGATGAGAATGAAATCAATTGTATTGTGTTGTCTTTTGCTTACTTTATAGGTCTCCATCGTTTTCACAGTGGCGATAAGTTGCAAATATTTCAACAGAATTTTGGTTACAATATTGTACGTTTTTGTGTTTTATTGTATTAACAATGTGCGTGTAGCCGCGGCCAGATAAAATATTCATTTTAAATGCGAGACTGATTCCTCGCTATTTTGCAGTCTTATTTTCATCGCAAGTAAGCATTGCAAACATGAAAACAGATTAATAATCGTAAATGTGGTACTGGTAAGCACAAACGTTGTTGCGGAACTTATTTCTGCCCGTGGATCGATGCACGATAAATACTAGAAATAACTTTGGTTTCTTAAAAATTGAAAATGGCACAAATAAAACTTTTTGTCAAAAAAGATTTTTTAAAATTATATTCTATCTTTACTGTGTAGAGATCTGAAATTTTTTCGGTTCTACTTCGATGTTATTTTAAAGAAACCATTACTTACTGTGTATTGAATATGGCAAAAAGTTGTTCAGAGTCGAGAGTACAGCGCAATGTAGGTATTAATCGCATTGGTGGATATGTGTTGTAACTTGTAGTTTATTATTTTTCGGTGCATTGTTACTTTTAGGGGCATAACAGTAGATTAAGCGTATTTCTAAGCCTAAGCGTTGAAGAAGTGTGTTCCTAAGCCTTTTAGGGTTGTCCCGTTTTCTGTTTTGAATATGTTTAATGTACCTTTACGGCCCTAAATGCAATGTTGGCCGAATTTCGTATCCGCTAAACAAAGGCCGTCTTTGTCGTCGGAGCAACACTTTTCTTGTGATCATATGTAGCACGTAATTAACTGGTTTAGTAACATTGTTTTGTTCTGAATAAAGTAAATTTTGGCAATGTTCTGTGTTTCATTGATCATATCGTACTCGTGTTGTACTATTGGAAGTGAGGCTTAAGTACTTCGTTTGTAAAATTCGAACATTGTAAAACGTGTTTTAACATTACCTTTTTATTCTAATTACACATACACGCAGGGTTGTTTTTTCAAAAAATAGAAAAAATTCATTCTTTGAGTGATCGGTTACCGCACCCTTAGCCGGTGTTTGCCCAAGAATGCATGAATTTTAAACCTTTCCATATTTGAGTTTCTGATGACATCCCGTTAAGTGGGAGAGTTTGGGACCTTAAAATTTTTTAAAAACTTAAGTTTGGGCGTGGAATATAATCGGGAGAGGTCATCAGAACATTAAAAGTAGGTGAGCGAACCGAACGAGATGCATATGTAGTTTTATTTAAATTTTGTGGCAAAGCTTCAATTCAAAAATTCATTTATATATTCATGTGCTGCAATTTTTGTTTCTTCGGACATATAACGTCCTGGTGGACGTATACACGGTCACTATGCATGTAAATTAGTTAAATGTCATCGATAAAAACGTTATTTTAAACATCATATTTAGTGTAGGTGGCTATGTCAATCCTAAATATATTTCAAACTAAAAACTAAACAAATCTAAAAACCATATCCTAAACCACACCTTAAGGGAGTCCCCGGCTCCGTCTAGTCTCTGTTAGAACTTAAGTTAGGCTCAGGCAATGCTAAACGGCGTGAAAATGTATGAAGTCTATGCATGGCGGCTGCGTCCGCAAGGTAATAGTATTCAGGGGCCCTGCGTGGCCATTTAATATATTTTGTTGCTGGCCTATTGCGCCAAATATCGTAGCTAGGGGTTGTGGGGGTTGTATTGTTGTTGTTGTTGCTCTATTGTAGTGGTAAATGTGAGCGTCCCTAAGGGGCCCGAGACGCCCGGGACACTCAAAATTATGCAAATCGACTCAACATGGGGGCTGGGGTAGCCAGCCTCCATAATCATTATTGATTGTCTTGTGTACGGAATGCGGCGTTTTTCACTTTTACGGAGAACTTGGGTTGTCACGTGGAGTTTGCATTTGGTTTTTATACAGTGTGAGCTAGTGACTTTAGTAGAACAACAGGGTTAGGAGTATCATAGTTGGCGTGCGAAAAGCACCTAAACAAAGGAACTTTCGGCACCATTAGCGTGAATAAGGTCGGCAATCTAACAATTATACCTGTCTAGTCGTATTTGTGCTTTACCGGTATTCAGCTTTAATATGGTGTCAGGGGGAATAAAAGGGTAAACGACTGCATTTATTGAACCAGAGCGAATAAGCGTCATTGGAAACGGACCTAAAATGTGGAGTTGGGGGTGTCATTGAGTATCCGAAATCACGAACTATTCACATTGCAGGTGTTTGTCAGTTTGATCACACTTATTTTTGAGGCGGCGTACCGCAAAAATATCTCGCGCTGTTACTTGAAGCAATTCGATTTGTGCATTCCTGTTGCAGTTTGTTTAATATTACTATGTCGCTGCCTAGAACTGCGTATATTTTGATCGGAGCTGGTGGGGCGCTTGTTCCTGTTGCAATCTATCAGTATCAGAATGGCCGTAAAAGTTCAATTACGTCGCAAACTGCAATAGAACAATTTGGTCCGAAACCGTGGAATTTCAATTGGGATCTGTAAGTTTGATTGTTTTTATTCAACTTATTTTTAGATTTGTTTTATATTTATTTTATATTGATTTTTGTATTTTGCATACTTTGTATGTAGTTTTGGAACTTTGCTCGCTGGATGTGACCAGTTGGAACCGTATTTGCAATACCTCTGTAATTTTTGTAACGTTATGATCATGCAACAGGGTATAGAATATTGGATATTTGCGGTCGAGCCAAGCTTGCTGACATTACTTTACGCGGTTGTTGCAATCGCAGAAAACTTGTGGAAGTGTGGAAGCCCCTGATCACCCTTGCCCCTCGTATTACGGGAACCCTCATAACCTAGAGTGAACGATTTAAAAGTTGAATTTGGTTTTAGTGTTTAGACGGGACGATCCAACGCTTCTGATCAAGCCGTCAAAACTCGCAAAGCCTCGTAGTGAAATTGATACTCAACGGCTGTTGGATTCACATCGCAGTCGCGCCACCAGACATTTATACCTGGTCCGTCACGGTCACTACAACATAGATGGCGATACTGAAGCCGATCGGCAGTTGACGGAACTAGGTATTTGCGATTGGGGTGGGCAGAGATGTCGCGGTCTCAGTTAAAAAGCCAAGGCCGGGACCTTTTTCGGGTCTTGATCACGTTTGAACCGTTCCTGAAAATAAAAGTAATTTTTTCTAACAAAAGTTTTGAATATTTTGTGTACCTTTGTGTTGTTCAGAAAAATAGTCTGTGTTCGAGATTAGAAAAAAATATCGAAACTTGCCGTGCACTGAAACTACACATCCCTAGGGGTAGGGAGGGATGGCTCAAGACTCGTGGAGATAGGATGATACAACAGCTGATTTTTCACTGAAAAAGGTTTGTTAAACCATCAGGTGAAAAGCGTGTAAAAGAAAGTTACGTCATACGTCACCGTAAATTTTAGTAGGCCCATATTATATCGAGAGCCAGCAAACATTCCTTGGCTGCTCCCGTGTCAGCAGTTTATTTTTGTTTTTTAATATTTATAAATTTTGTAAATTTTTGTTTTAAAAAGTTATCGTTTGCGCCGTGGACCAATTTTGTTTCTGTTTTTTAAAATATTCGTATATATTCATAAATTTATAAAATATAATTTTGGTCTTTTGTAAATTACACTGTACGAATTCCAAAAAGATTTAGGTTCGTGTTTCCTTCAAAACGTTTATGTACTTTGCGTGTGCGCAAATTATTGCAAGTTTTGTGTTTGATTTTTTTTCAGGACGCTCACAAGCAACACTGACCGGCCAACGCTTGAAAGCATTGAAAATTCCTTTCGACGTTGTAATCAATTCGTCAATGACGCGTGCTCGAGAAACTGCAGATTTAATCACCAAAGAGCTGGAACCGACGTTTGTTCGAAAGGAGGATAGCATGTTGGAAGAGGGCGCACCAACTGAACCGGAACCTCCGTCGAGTATATGGAAGCCGTCAGCGCAGGTAAATTTTACTGGGTTTGGGGCTGATTAAGTGTTATGAGTTGATGGTGACCAGTAGGTAAATACCTTGTACACTGTTGCAAGGTTGGAAAAATGCATTGCCTCATATTTTAGTGTAAGATGAAATTTTATTTTTTATCGTTCAACATCTCTTGATTTTATCAAGAGTGTATGATCACTGTTTATAACCAGAGTGTGCAACTGAGTACATTCTGCGTACAAAAGAATGTACCCGGCACGCGTTGCGTTTTCGGCCTGCGCCCCGCACCCCCATACCCCTTATTTAAGGGGGACAGGTCAAGTTTAACAATTTTTCAATTTCACACCTTGAAATATTGCAGTTCTAAACTAACCCCGTTTATAATTTTAATAGCATGCGCATTCAACGTTTCAAACATCAAATACCCCCTCTAAATAAGGGGGTCGGCCTAAAATGCAACGCCCGGTGGTACATACATTTTGTACCACACAAATTTCGGTAGTTGTACACTCTTATTACAGTGGTCATCCACTCTTGATTATATTAACAGCTACGTACAAATACTTTAAAACCTGGCATATTTTCTGGCTAAATTATAGTGTTAGGGTGTTGCTATACTAATTAATCTACCTCTGCTGAATCATGGATTTTAAGACAGTGTGAAAGTAGTTTTGCCAATTCTAGAATAACCACTGTAGGCGGAAGTTTGAATATTCGATGGTGGGCTGAAGATTTAAAAACAATAAAAAAGGACTTTTAAATCCTACACAGAAATTATGTTGTTATTACAATGGAGGCTAGAACCCACGAATTTAAGTGCACCGTTGTGCCAGCGTTAAACCATTGAGCTACGCAGCGGTAGTATCTCATTTTGCTTGCTATGTTAACGAAATAATGTAATATTTGTCAGTTTGTTAATATTGTGTTTGTGTTAAGCAGTTTGCTGTTGACGGCGCTCGAATCGAAGCTGCGTTTTTGAAGTATTTCCATCGCGCAGATCCGAAACAAACAAAAGATTCTCACGAATTGCTCGTGTGTCACGCAAATGTTATTAGATATTTCTTATGCAGGTTTAGTCTCGTTTTTTTGCATAATATGCTATTAAAGTAGTTTATTCGGCATATAGGACGTATGGTATAGGTAATGCATCATCCACATTATTTCTTGTACACTAGGTGCAAAATGAAAAATCCATTCCACAACACCATCAAAATTTTAATAGAAATTTTTATCCGTGTTAGAATGCAACTTTTGCACAGCTCAGATATTTCATCTTTAAGATAAATTGTAATTTGCAATTTAAAACGCATTTATTAAACGTGCGTTTACTTATCGCTACCATGTACGTAGTTGACCTCGGTTAGTGCGTGTCGTTCAAGAATTGAGTATTTTATTTTATTAAAATTTTCGGACATGAAAATTAAAAATAATATATTTTGCCACTTGAATGGTGTTGCGGTATTGAGCAAAATGACTTTTTGCGCATTCCATGAGTGACTAAGTGAATTGATATGTCAGTGCTAAAATTGATTTTAGTCAAAAGTGGACGCCCGAAAATGAATTTCTGATTTTGCACCTAATGTACAAGTTTTAATGTGGATGGTGCATAAGGCGCATACGATTTTCAGCAGTTTGGTTTGAAATAAAATCATTGCGAATGAAAAATGTTATTGCTTATGCTATTATTATGACGTTTTGAAACTGGACTTATAAACAATAATAAGTCTATTTTTACCAGCTTTTTCTTTCGTAGAATATTCAGTTAAGGGTTCTACTTAAGGTGACATTAATTTACAAGGTCGATGTGAACGAGGGTTAACTTTTTTTACTTCGGTAATAAAATGGATATTGTGTTTTTAGAGCTCTCCAGTTTCCTGCCGAAGGTTGGCTGCGATTTTCGTTAGCTCACGGGTCAGTCAGCGTTGTTTCAATTAGGCCCAGCGGGACGCTGTATGTACGAGCAATAGGTGATGTTGGATTTTTGCCTCCTGATCTAGTGACATATAGGTAATGCATATTTAAAAAAAGTTAATTAGATTTTTAGTTGAGGTTTTGTTCGGATAAAATGATCAGCAACACGCCACAGCGTATGCCACAGCGTTTTAGATTATTTCGGACTTGTGGATCGGACTGGGACCAATATTGATTATAGGTTGTTCTCATTACTTTTCAGCAATCACTGTGCCGCTTAGAAGCTACAATCGGTGCTCTAAACTGGGTCTGGGTTGTATTCAGAATAAATTGTCAAGTAGTAGTAGTGTATGTACGCCGTTACATTTTGTATTCTGTAATATTTTATTGTTGAACGATATCTTTCAGTGTTAATATCACAAAAGAAACGAGGAAACAAGAATTTGCACGCGGCGGAGCATGAGAATGCGTTTGATGTAGTATCACTGTTAATGTTTGATCCTTTTTATATATGTTACCATCAATGTGATGGCCCATGTTACTTTAAGGGGCGTCCAGGTTTCTGGTAGGTCCATAAAACTGTAGGTTTAGATTCTAGATTACATTTTTTGCTTAGGCTTAGGCTTACGAACACATTTTTGCAACGCTTAGGCTTAGGCTTAGGAATACGCTTAATCTACTGTTACGTCAGTTAAAGTAACATTAGCCAATGTTATTAAATCATTTTATGTGTCTGTTTTATGAATCATCATTTTGTTTGTATGCTGTTTTTATTGCTAAATTATACATCTTAAAGTGTTGAGTTTCACACTGTTCTGCTTAGACTCGACTCCATACTTGGTGGTACGAATGTAGCATGAAAGCTGAAGATTTTGTTCAGTATCCGAACAAGTCCTGTTGATAATAAGCATAAGTCAAGTAAGAATTGTAGTTACTTTAAACACGTCTCGTATTGAGTGTAAGCATTAAAAATCGACGGTACTAAATGGGTTCAGGAAATAAGCAAAGCAGCTGACATATAATACTCACTTTGGCCAATGTTAAGGGGCGTAACAATAGATTAAGCGTGTGCCTAAGCGTGAGCGTTGCAAAAATGAGTTCCTAAGCCTAAGCAAAAATCTAATCTAGAATCTAAATCTACTCTTTTATAGACCCACTAGAAACCTGGACGCCCCTTAAAGTAACATGGGCCCTCACTTTTATAGGATGTTTACGATTAGATATTGTGCCTTGTGCATTTCCAGTAAAATTTAGTTGTTTCCGTTGACTTCATAATATTGCTTAAAGATATGATGTGAGCGGTAGAATGATACGAAAGGGTTGCGATTAGACTTTCGGGCAAGCCAAAAAGTTCAAAACATTCACACTGAAATTTAAACGCAGCAACTTTAATTCATTAACCGTGACTCATATATCACTCCAACAGTTTCCAAATTTAGTGCCATATATGTTCAACTTTGGTTGTGGTAAAAAAAACTCACCCGGTTACTGATGTACTAAGGTATGAATGCATTATGAGCACGTGCCGAACACGCGCTTGGTCATACGTATACTTTAATATACACTATAGCTGGGTGCAAAGCGGACATGGATTATGCCGGAATTAGATGTGCAAATTTCGTAAACTACAGGGATAATTTGTATACACAAATATATTGATTTTAAATATTAACGCATGAAAAAACTGGCGAAGATGTTCTTGATTCTGTAACGAATTATTGGTATTTTCAAAATAAAACTGACGTTTTGTGTGTACAGATATTGAGGTCGATGACAATTTCTATGACGTCACAAGTAGGATCAAGATTTCAAAATTCCGATTCAATGTGGAATCGGAAATTGTTTTGAATCGGAATTCCGGTTGCACGTTGCACTGTAGAGAATAACCATTCTTCTAAAATTTATTAAACCATGTTAATATATTATCCACGTTATAAAGTCTACATTAATGTCAAATTCCCCAGTCTTTTCAGTTCGACTGTAGTACAAAATGCACTGTGTCTTGAAATCGCTACAGTGCAGAGAGTGTGTTTCATTAGTATATTAGGCGTTGTGAACCGCAGTTGAAAAAGTGGTAATTGCACAACACTAGAGTTTATCTTATCCTCAGTCTATAGAAAGAATGTTGTAACCGTGGTCACATTATAGCAAATATCAGTTTAATGATGTAGTCAAAATTTTTGGTTTCAAGCTTATTTTAAAAGAACGAAATTTGAACAATTAACTTTTCAAAATGGCACGTATCAAAATGAAAAACCAAACACACGGAACGAAATTTTTTGTAAAATTATGGAAAATTTCACTACAGAAATTGTCATAACCTTCGGCGAAAACTTCGATTTTCTACCGGAGCCGAAGGTATACGTCCTGTTGTACCTGTATTAGCACAGGTGGCTCCGAAAAGGAGGTACAATTTTTTACAACCACTACAATATTATAACGTGAAGAATCCATTCATAAATGGTACTCCAGAGCAGGGTGGTGCCGACTTACGATTGTTCCGATTTCGAATCTGATTGCTGGTCAGGACCGTCTCTCGAAAAAGCCTTTATATACTCAAAGTATCTATAAAAATTAAAGTTGTTGCCGTTTGACATGTCAGCCAAGCAAGTCGTATCTTACTTAGGCAATAGAAACATGTAAATTTTGAAATATCGAAAGCGTAATATCATTGAAACTTCAATTTTGGCTGAATCTGAAACCGAATCCGAAGTTTCGTTGCCACACAGACTTGTCTACAAACGTCTTTTTCAGGGTGCAACCGGCAGGGTACAACCGGTGGTCTGCGTCTGGCTCCGGCAGAAAATCGGGCTCCGGCTCCAATAGCATTTTTACCGGAGGTACCGGTAATTTAGGTAGTATTAGCGTCAAACCAAACAAATTAACAACATATTGCAGATATTTGCTAAAATATACACACCATCATTTTCTACGTATATGTCTACTCCCTGCAAGTTTGTTGACCTCCGCTCCGGCTCGTATTTTTCACCTCTAAGCTGAAACCGAATTATTTAACAACACCTTAAAGATATATGTAAAATTAGCTACGTAATTAAATAGCATTTTAAGGCTTTACCTCCGACTGCGGTATTTTCCAACTCTGTTCACCCTGGTATTTTTATATATATTTTTATATTTATTCTAGATTTGTTGTTTACACGGTGCTATTTAATAATACGATGAGCTAGCATCCACCTACACTGTCTCAACAGCAAGATATGTTCGCCTGATGCTTGCCAAAAATGTCAAGTTTCAGGTTTGTTCATATCTAAAGTTTTAAACTAATTTGCTTTATTTATCGGCCAAGACAACGGAGAGCAAAAAATTAGTTAAGTTAAGTTACTTATTGCAGTCAAATGTTTGTCCTGATTTCAATGGGCAGTCAAGATTGTCGTGTTATTATTCATCGTTTTACGCGTGTATGATTATACGAATATCAGTGTTTCGGAGTTCAGACTTCAATTGGAATAAGGAAAAATGGTTATTAATGTATGGTGTTTTGAATATTTTGTTTGATTGCCGTATAACTTTGTGTTTTTCAGTGCTTTGCGAAGGATATTGAGAAATTGACAGATGAATTTAATTGTTAGAATACGATTGTAGGTATATTGCAGAAATTGATAGGGAATTAATTGTTAGAATACGATTGTAGGTATATTGCAGAAATTGATAGCGAATTATTGTTAAATACGATTGTAGGTATTTGTAGTAAAGATAGTAGAATAATTGGTTAGAATAGATTGAGGATATTGAGAAATTGATAGGCGAATTTAATTGGTTAGAATAGATTGTAGGATATTGCAGAAATTGATTGGTCGAATTTAATTGGTTAAGATACGATTGTAGGTATATTGCAGAAATTGATTGGTCGAATTTAATTGTCGATACGATTGTAGGATATTGAGAAATTATTGTGTACGAATACGATTGTAGGATATTGCAGAAATTGATTGTCGAATTTAATTGGTTAAGAATAGATTGTAGGATATTGCAGAAATTGATTGGCGAATTTAATTGGTTAGATAGATTGTAGGATATTGCAATAAATTGATTGATGAATTTAATTGGTAAAATACGATTGTAGGTTATTGAAGTGGAAATGTCGTTAAATGAAGGAAAAGAGATGAAGAAGAGGAGGTGTTGAATAGAAGATAAGACGGAGATCTTATAGGTATAAGTAGCGATAAGGTTAGAAGGATGGAAGTTTGGAGTGATAAGATCGGGCAGTTTGAGCGTGTGATTCGGCGGTTCAGTTTAATGAGAAAAGTAGTCGATAGAGAGCCGTTGATAGGGAGTGGATTATTTGGATTGAAAAGTTTTGATAAGGTATTATTGTTGTTATTTATCTAAAATTTATTTATTTTTTTGAGACGCCTCGTTTTATTATCGTTCGTTAGGATATAATGAAATATGGATGGAAGATATAGTGAGATAGTGTGTTGCGTTACTCAATACACGAATCAGGGCACGCAATTCGGTTCGGTTCGGTTCCGGCATTTTTTCACTTCGGTTGGTTTAATTTTTACGGATTTAAAATTGTTATATTTCCCCGTTTTTTAACTTGAATTTTTAAGAATTTTTTAAAGCATTGTATGAATATAAGTTATGGGTTTATTCAGTCGTGATGAAATTAAAATAAAAAATAAAATAAACACTATGTTAAAGGTTTCAAATAGAGAAAAAAGTTAAAATAATTTTTTAAATGCATTTTTCATTTTCGGTTTGTTCGGAAATTTTAAATTCGGTTCGGTTCGAAATTGTAATTCGGTTGACTAGAATATTAATATTTGTGTCGAAAGTATTATGGCGAGTGTAAAGGTGACTTTGCGTCGGGTCGTTGGTTCGCGGGCTTGGAGTTGTCGATTTTTATTGGGTATGTTAGTTGAATTTAATTCAATTCAGCTTTAAAAGTCGTTTAGGTTATAAAGATGTCTTTATACTTTCACACGGTTTAATGTTGAGTAATACTAATTTTTGATGGTTTTGACGGGAAGTGAGTAATTATTATTGCGAAAAATTGTGGGGATGTATGAGGAGATAGGATTTAAAGAGTGATTGATTTTAAAGGCTGCCAAATTAAGTACATATTTAGGGTTCAGTCAATACAATTGTATAGAAATGAGAGGTGTGGTTTATAATTTTCGAATATAAGTCGAATGTTTACATGTGCGTAAAATAGGATATTGACTAGTTGTCAAGAGTTATAGGGATTTTTGTTTATTGTATGGAGTTAATTCATAATTTGTTGATAGTATGTTAGTAGTATGAGTCAGGGAGAGTGGAGGAGTATTATGTATTATGTTTTAGGGATGAACGGAAAGTGGATTTTAAGAAGGAAAGAGGAGTCAAACAGGAAATAGATATGGGGTGATAGTTTTTATTAATGAATATGAAATATATTTTTTTTTTATTTAAAATGTGACAGATACTAAATACAATTCATCTTTTGACAGTTAAATCACTCTTATTAATTTTCGCACATCTTATCAACTTTTTTCGTATGTGAGATAAAATCACATATTAAGCACCACCAATTTGTCGCTACATTCCAACCAACGAGTACATTTGAAATGTATGTTGCATTGACATTTTCAATATGTCTGGTTAATCAGATGTTCGACATCGGTAAAATCATTTTCTAATTACGATTTTTTCATACTTTTTGCACATATATAACAGCGTTGGATTATAGTTTAATTTCTCGATATCTGGTGTTTGGCCAGGAAAATCCTCTCTTTTGCATTTGTGTTTGATAAATTTATTGAAATGAACCGTTCTTGTAAAATTCTAATCGTTTATGATGGTTAGAGTTTAAGTCTTCATATAATGATGCAATGTAGTATCCTATCTGTTTATTAAGCATGGTGTACTAAAGTTGGAATCGGCATCGGCAAAATTTCAAAATAACAATCGGCATCGGTATTGGCATCGGCAAAAATTTTGGTATCGGCACATCCCTAATTTTTAATGCAAATATTCCATTTGAACCTAATTGAACAAAATCTATACTGAACTGTCCAATGAACAATTCTATCGATAATTGTTTACCTGGAGTCTGTGGAATGCTATCACTTCGTATTATCACTGTTTATTGAAAATCGGCATTTTTAAATTATAGGTTTTTACACCTAAAAATAGTACATAATACTGATTCACTTCCAACTCAAATCATCAAGTTTTAAACATCAAAAATCATTTTTACTTTTCATTTTGATACTCAGAACAGACGTTAACAAACAAAATCTATCGCTACTAAAAAGAGCAGGAGGAGAGGGTAAACGCATGCGCTTCCGCCCGCTCCGCGCAGGTAATATCTCTTAGTCCTACCTACCTACTAAGTACGTTCTCCTACTTATCCTAACCGAATTAATCTTAAGCTTAAGTTATCCAAACTCCCGCCCGGTTCATAGCTAGACATGAGCTATTCAACGAATCTACTGAATGTGAACTCCATACGAATGAAACAAAAATTGGTCTATCCTATAACTCTTGACAAGCTGAGGTCAATAGTGCCTATTTTAGCGCAGCATGGTAAACGATTCGGACTTTCATATTCGAAAATTATAAACCACACCTGGCTCATTTACTGTGTACAATTGTATGTGACTGGAAACCCTAAATATGGTACCGTTGAATTCATTTGGCGAGACCTTTAAAATCGAATCGCTTCTTTAAATTCCTAGTGCTGTCCGTATTGCATACATCCACTACGAATTTTTCGGCAATAAGTAATTATCTCAACGTTCCCGGTTCACAAAAACCATTCAACAGAAGTTAGGTATTGACTCAACATTAAACTTGCGTATGGAAAGTATAAAAGACATGCTTTATAAACGCTAGAACGACTTTTAAAGGCTGGAATTGGAATTAAATTCAATCTAACGTATATCTCCGAATAAAAATCGACAATCTTTGCCAAGCCGCGAACCAACGACCCGGACGCCAAAGTCCAGCGCTTTATCCACTCGGCCATGCAATCATGGCCTTTTGCGTCACACAAATATTAATATTGCGTGCAGGGTGCAACCGGAATTACAATTTACCGGAACCGGAACCGGAACCGGAATTTGAAAATTTTACCGGAACCGGAACCGGAAAATGAAAAATGCATTTCACCAAAAATTTCATTTTAATCTTATTTTTTGCTCTATTATTTGTGAAATAACCTTAGTCGAACATAGGTGTTTATTTTATTTGTTGTATTTTAGATTTTCATCATCGACTGAAGTGAAATCCACCATCAATGGCTTATATTCGGAGTACAAGTGGCTTTCAAAAGAGATTGTTAAAAATTAGCACAGTTAAGAAAACGGGGCCAAATGATAATACCGGAATTTTTAAATCCGGCAAAAATTTACCGGAACCGGAACCGGAAGGTGAAAAAATGCCGGAACCGGAACCGGAACCGGAATTGCGGTTGCACCCTGATTGCGTGGTATTGAGGTAACGCAACAGTATATACTACATCTATATACTTAACCTCATACCGCATATTATGCATTATATCGCGTTGAACGAACGGATAATAGAAACGGCCTCCAGGCCGTCTCAAAAAATACAATTAAATTTTTAGAGTAAAGTAACAACCAATCACATGCACACTTACATCATGAAACTGTTTCGCAATGCTCTGGTTCAAATAATTCCAGCTCGGCCTCAGATCAGACGGCCTCTGCGTATCGAGACCTTCATTCGTTGGTTGGCTTTCTTCATTGAAACTGGAACCGTCCGAATTCACAACGCTCAAACTGGGCGCGCTGGCATCCGTTGCATCAGCTTCCAAACTGTCCGGATCCGTTTGGCTAATCATGACATTATTGCCGTCTAACGGTTGATAGCCATAGTAAGGATGCTCCGGGTCGGTTATCTGTTCGTATTCAACATCGCTTCCGTCGTTACTGTCATCGTCGTTTTCGCTGTCAGTTGTAACGACATTTCCAACTTCCAATGAACCTACAATCGTATTCTTAACCAATTAAATTCGATCAATCAATTTATTGCAATATACCTACAATCGTATTCGTAACCAATTAAATTCGACCAATCAATTTACTGCAATATACCTACAATCGTATTCTTAACCAATTAAATTCGACCAATCAATTTACTGCAATATACCTACAATCGTATTCGTAACCAATTAAATTCGACCTATCAATTTACTGCAATATACCTACAATCGTATTCGTAACCAATTAAATTCGACCAATCAATTTACTGCAATATACCTACAATCGTATTCGTAACCAATTAAATTCGACCAATCAATTTACTGCAATATACCTACAATCGTATTCGTAACCAATTAAATTCGACCTATCAATTTACTGCAATATACCTACAATACGTATTCGTAACCAATTAATTTTTCACCTTTCCTTACTAATAAAAATCAAATCGTAAAATTAAATTCGACCAATCAATTTACTGCAATATACCTACAATCGTATTCGTAACGAATTAAATTCGACCAATCAATTTACTGCAATATACCTACAATCGTATTCGTAACGAATTAAATTCGATCTGTCAATTTACTGCAATATACCTTGCGCAAAGCACTGAAAAACACAAAGGTTATACGGCAATCAAACAAAATATTCAAAACACCATATCATTAATAACCATTGTTTCCTGTATGTCGCAATTGAAGTCTGAAGCTCCGAAAAACGCACTTGATATTCGGTATAAGTCATACAGCGCGTAAAACGATGAATAATAACACGACAATCGTGTGACTGGCCCATGTGAAGATCAGGGACCGAACGTTTTTCTGTGGGACTGCAATAGAGTAAGCTTAAGCTTTAGACTAATTTTTTGCTTGACTTAGGCATCGACTTAGATATGCTTATAATACTGTTCCGCCCATGTTGTTTACATTGGCCGTGTGAATAAAGCAAATTAGTTTAAAACTTTAGATATGAACAAACCTGAAACTTGGACATTATTTGGTCGAGTCTCATCAGGCGAATCATTATCTTGCTGTTTAGAGACAGGTGTAGGTGGCATGCTAGCTCATCGTATTATTAAATAGCACCGTGTAAACAACAAATCTAAAAGAAATATAAAAATATATAAAAATACCAGGGTGCAACCAGAGTTGGAAAATACCGCAGTCGGAGGTCAAGCCTTAAAATGCTATTTAATTACGTAGCTAATTTTAGCATATATCTTTAAGGTGTTGTTAAATAATTCGGTTTCACGCTTAGAGGTGAAAAATACCGCAGCCGGAGCCGGAGGTCAACGAAACTTGCCGGAGCCGGAGTGAGACGATATTACGTAGTAAAATGATGGTGTATTAGTATATTTTAGCAAATATCTGCAATATGTTGTTAATTTGTTTGGTTTGACGCTAATACTACCTAAATTATCGGTACCTCCGGTAAAAATGCTATTGGAGCCGGAGCCCGATTTTCTGCCGGAGCCAGACGCAGACCACCGGTTGTACCCTGCCGGTTGCACCCTGAAAAAGACGTTTGTAGACAAGTCTGTGTGGCAACGAAACTTCGGATTCGGTTTCAGATTCAGCCAAAATTGAAGTTTCAATGATATTACGCTTTCGATATTTCAAAATTTACATGTTTCTATTGCCTAAGTAAGATACGACTTGCTTGGCTGACATGTCAAACGGCAACAACTTTAATTTTTATAGCATACTTTTGAGTATATAAAGGCCATTTTTCGAGAGTCACGGTCCTGACCAGCAATCAGATTCGAAATCGGAACAATCGTAAGTTCGGCACCACCCTGCTCTGGAGTACCATTTATGAATGGATTCTTCACGTTATAATATTGTAGTGGTTGTAAAAAATTGTACCTCCTTTTCGGAGCCACCTGTGCTAATACAGGTACAACAGGACGTATACCTTCGGCTCCGGTAGAAAGTCGACCTACTCCGACTCGGTACAGTTTTCGCCGAAGGTTATGACAATTTCTGTAGTGAAATTTTCCATAATTTTTACAAAAAATTTCGTTCCGTGTGTTTGGTTTTTCATTTTGATACGTGCCATTTTGAAAAGTTAATTGTTCAAATTTCGTTCTTTTAAAATAAGCTTGAAACCAAAAATTTTGACATCATTAAACTGATATTTGCTATAATGTGACCACGGTTACAACATTCTTTCTATAGACTGAGGATAAGATAAACTCTAGTGTTGTGCAATTACCACTTTTTCAACTGCGGTTCACAACGCCTAATATACTCATGAAACACACTCTCTGCACTGCAGCGATTTCAAGACACAGTGCATTTTGTACTACAGTCGAACTGAAAAGACTGGGGAATTTGACATTAATGTAGACTTTATAACGTGGATAATATATTAAGTTTAAGTTTAAGTCCGAAGCGCTCGTTTGCCGAACACCCCGGGTTTTCATGGTTTAATAAATTTTAGAAGAATGGTTATTCTCTACAGTGCAACGTGCAACCGGAATTCCGATTCAAAACAATTTCCGATTCCACATTGAATCGGAATTTTTCAAAATCCTTGATCCTACTTGTGACGTCATAGAAATTGTCATCGACCTCAATATCTGTACACACAAAACGTCAGTTTTATTTTGAAAATACCAATAATTCGTTACAGAATCAAGAACATCTTCGCCAGTTTTTTCATGCGTTAATATTTAAAATCAATATATTTGTGTATACAAATTATCCCTGTAGTTTACGAAATTTGCACATCTAATTCCGGCATAATCCATGTCCGCTTTGCACCCAGCTATAGTGTATATTAAAGTATACGTATGACCAAGCGCGTGTTCGGCACGTGCTCATAATGCATTCATACCTTAATACATCAGTAACCGGGTGAGTCTTTACCAGAACCAAAGTTGAATATATATGGCACTAAATTTGGAAACTGTTGGAGTTATATATGAGTCACGGTTAATGAATTACAGTTGCTGCGTTTAAATTTCAGTGTGAATGTTTTGAACTTTTTGGCTTGCCCGAAAGTCTAATCGCAACCCTTTCGTATCATTCTACCGCTCACATCATGTCTTTAAGCAATATTATGAAGTCAACGGAAACAACTAAATTTTACTGGAAATGCACAAGGCACAATATCTAATCGTAAACATCCTATAAAAGTGAGGGCCCATGTTACTTTAAGGGGCGTCCAGGTTTCTGGTGGGTCTATAAAAGAGTAGACTTAGATTCTAGATTACATTTTTTTGGCTTAGGCTTAGGCTTAGGAACTCATTTTTGCAACGCTCACGCTTAGGCACACGCTTAATCTATTGTTACGCCCCTTAACATTGGCCAAAGTGAGTATTATATGTCAGCCGCTTTGCTTATTTCCTGAACCCATTTAGTACCGTCGATTTTTAATGCTTACACTCAATACGAGACGTGTTTAAAGTAACTACAATTCTTACTTGACTTATGCTTATTATCAACAGGACTTGTTCGGATACTGAACAAAATCTTCAGCTTTCATGCTACATTCGTACCACCAAGTATGGAGTCGAGTCTAAGCAGAACAGTGTGAAACTCAACACTTTAAGATGTATAATTTAGCAATAAAAACAGCTTACAAACAAAATGATGATTCATAAAACAGACACATAAAATGATTTAATAACATTGGCTAATGTTACTTTAACTGACGTAACAGTAGATTAAGCGTATTCCTAAGCCTAAGCCTAAGCGCTGCAAAAATGTGTTCGTAAGCCTAAGCCTAAGCAAAAAATGTAATCTAGAATCTAAACCTACTTTTTATAGACCTACCAGAAACCTGGAAGCCCCTTAAAGTAACATGGGCCATCACATTGATGGTAACATATATAAAAAGGATCAAACATTAACAGTGATACTACATCAAACGCATTCTCATGCTCCGCCGCGTGCAAATTCTTGTTTCCTCGTTTCTTTTGTGATATTAACACTGAAAGATATCGTTCAACAATAAAATATTACAGAATACAAAATGTAACGGCGTACATACACTACTACTACTTGACAATTTATTCTGAATACAACCCAGACCCAGTTTAGAGCACCGATTGTAGCTTCTAAGCGGCACAGTGATTGCTGAAAAGTAATGAGAACAACCTATAATCAATATTGGTCCCAGTCCGATCCACAAGTCCGAAATAATCTAAAACGCTGTGGCATACGCTGTGGCGTGTTGCTGATCATTTTATCCGAACAAAACCTCAACTAAAAATCTAATTAACTTTTTTTAAATATGCATTACCTATATGTCACTAGATCAGGAGGCAAAAATCCAACATCACCTATTGCTCGTACATACAGCGTCCCGCTGGGCCTAATTGAAACAACGCTGACTGACCCGTGAGCTAACGAAAATCGCAGCCAACCTTCGGCAGGAAACTGGAGAGCTCTAGAAACACAATATCCATTTTATTACCGAAGTAAAAAAAGTTAACCCTCGTTCACATCGACCTTGTAAATTAATGTCACCTTAAGTAGAACCCTTAACTGAATATTCTACGAAAGAAAAAGCTGGTAAAAATAGACTTATTATTGTTTATAAGTCCAGTTTCAAAACGTCATAATAATAGCATAAGCAATAACATTTTTCATTCGCAATGATTTTATTTCAAACCAAACTGCTGAAAATCGTATGCGCCTTATGCACCATCCACATTAAAACTTGTACACTAGGTGCAAAATCAGAAATTCATTTTCGGGCGTCCACTTTTGACTAAAATCAATTTTAGCACTGACATATCAATTCACTTAGTCACTCATGGAATGCGCAAAAAGTCATTTTGCTCAATACCGCAACACCATTCAAGTGGCAAAATATATTATTTTTAATTTTCATGTCCGAAAATTTTAATAAAATAAAATACTCAATTCTTGAACGACACGCACTAACCGAGGTCAACTACGTACATGGTAGCGATAAGTAAACGCACGTTTAATAAATGCGTTTTAAATTGCAAATTACAATTTATCTTAAAGATGAAATATCTGAGCTGTGCAAAAGTTGCATTCTAACCCGGATAAAAATTTCTATTAAAATTTTGATGGTGTTGTGGAATGGATTTTTCATTTTGCACCTAGTGTACAAGAAATAATGTGGATGATGCATTACCTATACCATACGTCCTATATGCCGAATAAACTACTTTAATAGCATATTATGCAAAAAAACGAGACTAAACCTGCATAAGAAATATCTAATAACATTTGCGTGACACACGAGCAATTCGTGAGAATCTTTTGTTTGTTTCGGATCTGCGCGATGGAAATACTTCAAAAACGCAGCTTCGATTCGAGCGCCGTCAACAGCAAACTGCTTAACACAAACACAATATTAACAAACTGACAAATATTACATTATTTCGTTAACATAGCAAGCAAAATGAGATACTACCGCTGCGTAGCTCAATGGTTTAACGCTGGCACAACGGTGCACTTAAATTCGTGGGTTCTCGCCTCCATTGTAATAACAACATAATTTCTGTGTAGGATTTAAAAGTCCTTTTTTATTGTTTTTAAATCTTCAGCCCACCATCGAATATTCAAACTTCCGCCTACAGTGGTTATTCTAGAATTGGCAAAACTACTTTCACACTGTCTTAAAATCCATGATTCAGCAGAGGTAGATTAATTAGTATAGCAACACCCTAACACTATAATTTAGCCAGAAAATATGTCAGGTTTTAAAGTATTTGTACGTAGCTGTTAATATAATCAAGAGTGGATGACCACTGTAATAAGAGTGTACAACTACCGAAATTTGTGTGGTACAAAATGTATGTACCACCGGGCGTTGCATTTTACGCCGACCCCCTTATTTAGAGGGGGTATTTGATGTTTGAAACGTTGAATGCGCATGCTATTAAAATTATAAACGGGGTTAGTTTAGAACTGCAATATTTCAAGGTGTGAAATTGAAAAATTGTTAAACTTGACCTGTCCCCCTTAAATAAGGGGTATGGGGGTGCGGGGCGCAGGCCGAAAACGCAACGCGTGCCGGGTACATTCTTTTGTACGCAGAATGTACTCAGTTGCACACTCTGGTTATAAACAGTGATCATACACTCTTGATAAAATCAAGAGATGTTGAACGATAAAAAATAAAATTTCATCTTACACTAAAATATGAGGCAATGCATTTTTCCAACCTTGCAACAGTGTACAAGGTATTTACCTACTGGTCACCATCAACTCATAACACTTAATCAGCCCCAAACCCAGTAAAATTTACCTGCGCTGACGGCTTCCATATACTCGACGGAGGTTCCGGTTCAGTTGGTGCGCCCTCTTCCAACATGCTATCCTCCTTTCGAACAAACGTCGGTTCCAGCTCTTTGGTGATTAAATCTGCAGTTTCTCGAGCACGCGTCATTGACGAATTGATTACAACGTCGAAAGGAATTTTCAATGCTTTCAAGCGTTGGCCGGTCAGTGTTGCTTGTGAGCGTCCTGAAAAAAAATCAAACACAAAACTTGCAATAATTTGCGCACACGCAAAGTACATAAACGTTTTGAAGGAAACACGAACCTAAATCTTTTTGGAATTCGTACAGTGTAATTTACAAAAGACCAAAATTATATTTTATAAATTTATGAATATATACGAATATTTTAAAAAACAGAAACAAAATTGGTCCACGGCGCAAACGATAACTTTTTAAAACAAAAATTTACAAAATTTATAAATATTAAAAAACAAAAATAAACTGCTGACACGGGAGCAGCCAAGGAATGTTTGCTGGCTCTCGATATAATATGGGCCTACTAAAATTTACGGTGACGTATGACGTAACTTTCTTTTACACGCTTTTCACCTGATGGTTAAACAAACCTTTTTCAGTAAAAAATCAGCTGTTGTATCATCCTATCTCCACGAGTCTTGAGCCATCCTCCCTACCCCTAGGGATGTGTAGTTTCAGTGCACGGCAAGTTTCGATATTTTTTTCTAATCTCGAACACAGACTATTTTTCTGAACAACACAAAGGTACACAAAATATTCAAAACTTTTGTTAGAAAAAAATTACTTTTATTTTCAGGAACGGTTCAAACGTGATCAAGACCCGAAAAAGGTCCCGGCCTTGGCTTTTTAACTGAGACCGCGACATCTCTGCCCACCCCAATCACAAATACCTAGCTCCGTCAACTGCCGATCGGCTTCAGTATCGCCATCTATGTTGTAGTGACCGTGACGGACCAGGTATAAATGTCTGGTGGCGCGACTGCGATGTGAATCCAACAGCCGTTGAGTATCAATTTCACTACGAGGTTTTGCGAGTTTTGACGGCTTGATCAGAAGCGTTGGATCGTCCCGTCTAAACACTAAAACCAAATTCAACTTTTAAATCGTTCACTCCAGGTTATGAGGGTTCCCGTAATACGAGGGGCAAGGGTGATCAGGGGCTTCCACACTTCCACAAGTTTTCTGCGATTGCAACAACCGCGTAAAGTAATGTCAGCAAGCTTGGCTGGACCGCAAATATCCAATATTCTATACCCTGTTGCATGATCATAACGTTACAAAAATTACAGAGGTATTGCAAATACGGTTCCAACTGGTCACATCCAGCCAGCAAAGTTCCAAAACTACATACAAAGTATGCAAAATACAAAAATCAATATAAAATAAATATAAAACAAATCTAAAAATAAGTTGAATAAAAACAATCAAACTTACAGATCCCAATTGAAATTCCACGGTTTCGGACCAAATTGTTCTATTGCAGTTTGCGACGTAATTGAACTTTTACGGCCATTTTGATACTGATAGATTGCAACAGGAACAAGCGCCCCACCAGCTCCGATCAAAATATACGCAGTTCTAGGCAGCGACATAGTAATATTAAACAAACTGCAACAGGAATGCACAAATCGAATTGCTTCAAGTAACAGCGCGAGATATTTTTGCGGTACGCCGCCTCAAAAATAAGTGTGATCAAACTGACAAACACCTGCTATGTGAATAGTTCGTGATTTCGGATACTCAATGACACCCCCAACTCCACATTTTAGGTCCGTTTCCAATGACGCTTATTCGCTCTGGTTCAATAAATGCAGTCGTTTACCCTTTTATTCCCCCTGACACCATATTAAAGCTGAATACCGGTAAAGCACAAATACGACTAGACAGGTATAATTCTTAGATTGCCGACCTTATTCACGCTAATGGTGCCGAAAGTTCCTTTGTTTAGGTGCTTTTCGCACGCCAACTATGATACTCCTAACCCTGTTGTTCTACTAAAGTCACTAGCTCACACTGTATAAAAACCAAATGCAAACTCCACGTGACAACCCAAGTTCTCCGTAAAAGTGAAAAACGCCGCATTCCGTACATAAGACAATCAATAATGATTATGGAGGCTGGCTACCCCAGCCCCCATGTTGAGTCGATTTGCATAATTTTGAGTGTCCCGGGCGTCTCGGGCCCCTTAGGGACGCTCACATTTACCACTACAATAGAGCAACAACAACAACAATACAACCCCCACAACCCCTAGCTACGATATTTGGCGCAATAGGCCAGCAACAAAATATATTAAATGGCCACGCAGGGCCCCTGAATACTATTACCTTGCGGACGCAGCCGCCATGCATAGACTTCATACATTTTCACGCCGTTTAGCATTGCCTGAGCCTAACTTAAGTTCTAACAGAGACTAGACGGAGCCGGGGACTCCCTTAAGGTGTGGTTTAGGATATGGTTTTTAGATTTGTTTAGTTTTTAGTTTGAAATATATTTAGGATTGACATAGCCACCTACACTAAATATGATGTTTAAAATAACGTTTTTATCGATGACATTTAACTAATTTACATGCATAGTGACCGTGTATACGTCCACCAGGACGTTATATGTCCGAAGAAACAAAAATTGCAGCACATGAATATATAAATGAATTTTTGAATTGAAGCTTTGCCACAAAATTTAAATAAAACTACATATGCATCTCGTTCGGTTCGCTCACCTACTTTTAATGTTCTGATGACCTCTCCCGATTATATTCCGCGCCCAAACTTAAGTTTTAAAAAAATTTTAAGGTCCCAAACTCTCCCACTTAACGGGATGTCATCAGAAACTCAAATATGGAAAGGTTTAAAATTCATGCATTCTTGGGCAAACACCGGCTAAGGGTGCGGTAACCGATCACTCAAAGAATGAATTTTTCTATTTTTTGAAAAAAAAACAACCCTGCGTGTATGTGTAATTAGAATAAAAAGGTAATGTTAGAACACGTTTTACAATGTTCGAATTTTACCAAACGAAGTACTTAAGCCTCACTTCCAATAGTACAACACGAGTACGATATGATCAATGAAACACAGAACATTGCCAAAATTTACTTACTCAGAACAAAACAATGTTACTAAACCAGTTAATTACGTGCTACATATGATCACAAGAAAAGTGTTGCTCCGACGACAAAGACGGCTTTGCTTTAGCGGATACGAAATTCGGCCAACATTGCATTTAGGGCCGTAAAGGTACATTAAACATATTCAAAACAGAAAACGGGACAACCCTAAAAGGCTTAGGAACACACTTCTTCAACGCTTAACCTTAAGAAATACGCTTAATCTACTGTTATGCCCCTAAAAGTAACAATGCACCGAAAAATAATAAACTACAGACCCAACACATATACCACCAATGCGATTAATACCTACATTGCGCTGTACTCTCGACTCTGAACAACTTTTTGCCATATTCAATACACAGTAAGTAATGGTTTCTTTAAAATAAGCATCGAAAATTGAGACCGAAAAAATTTCAGATCTCTACACAGTAAAGATAAAATATAATTTTAAAAAATCTTTTTTGACAAAAAGTTTTATTTGTGCCATTTTCAATTTTTAAGAAACCAAAGTTATTTCTCAGTATTTATCGTGCATCGATCCACGGGCGGAGATCAAGTTCCGCAACAACGTTTGTGCGGTACCACATTTACGATTATTAATCTGTTTTCATGTTTGCAATGCTTACTTGCAATGAAAATAAGACTGCAAAATAGCGAGGAATCAGTCTCGCATTTAAAATGGAATATTTTATCTGGCCGCGGCTACACGCACATTGTTAATACAATAAAACACAAAAACGTACAATATTGTAACCAAAATTCTGTTGAAATATTTGCAACTTATCGCCACTGTGAAAACGATGGAGACCTATCAAGGTAGGCAAAAAACCAACACAA
>JASANG010001206.1:0-44600 GCA_030248215.1 Enoplolaimus lenunculus
TCTCTCTCGTGTTTGTGTTTGAAAAATTTATTTGTCTTTTAACATGATGCATTAAAGTATGAATCGGTATCGCAAAAAATTTTGGTATCGGCACGATCCCTAAATTTAGCAGCGTTCTATCTCAGGTAACCACAATAAACTGATTTAAGAATTACGGAAAGTTTACAGAGATTATTTATAGATATAGATTGTGTTTTTAAAGTACCTTAATGGATGCTCGGAATTTTGAATTTTAGGATTCTAAAAAACGTTACATTGCGAGTAGATTTGCATTGTGGTGGCCATGTTAATGTCTACATACTTAACGGATTATGTTTGCTCAGATTATTTGTTGGTGCCTTTTTATTATGGCTTTAGTATATTTATTTTGTTGCACATCTGTGTCGAATGCAGTGATTTCTTTCAGTGCATTAAGCCAGCCCTATTCACACGTGCATGTTTATACAACGAGAACGTGTAAACTGCAACTTGCGCGTAGAATTTGAAGCTGTAAGTATTTGCAAAGAAATGTCATTTTTTATGAATCTTGACATGAAACTGTATGAATAATTTGCAGACGACCGCAAGAAATATCGAATTTAACGTATATATTTTCTATCCAACCGATAACCACACCTTTTAATTCGGCTGGCAAAGCTTTTCATACAAATGTCAATTAGTTCGTTGTGCATGTTCATCACAAGTATTTTGCAGCTGGAAGTTTTCCGAACGAGTTTGAGAACAAAAATTCGAGCTGTAAAATTTTAGCTTAGCTGCAAGAAAGGTTCACATGCCAAGAAGGTTTTACTGGAAATTTCTTGACTTGACACCAGTTTAATACCCACAGTTTCTGTTTATTGTTCAATGTGCAAACCTAAATAAGTTAAACATTTTGTGTGTAAATGTTCAAAAAATGGATTAAGTCAGAAGCGCTTAACAACATTGTTTCCAATTGGCCAATCAAAATGCAGATGCAACAGCGTTCACACGTGAGAATAAAATTTAGATTAGCATGAATTCCGTGTATTATTTGCAGCTGCAACAGCTCCAGAGTGGTTTAATTAACTGATGTGCACATGTAGGCTTTTGCTGCACAAACTTGCACGTGTGAATAGGGTTTTATTCATATTCATTACTAGTCTAAGGTTATTACTTTTTGCCTACTTTGTTATTGTATCTTGTTTGTTGAAGTCAAGGTTATAATCGAGTACAGATTGTTTTTTACCCGTAAGTGCTGAAGTGCTCTATGATAGAACCCCATGCTGTGTTCGAATTATCACACTTATTGTGTGTAACAATTTTAGAAACCAAATAATTATTAAATATGTGAATTTTGACCTTTTTGTTTTTTGTATTTGTATGTGTGTGAATGCTTAAATAAATTTGAAGCTTTTATGTTGTGTGAGTATTTTTAAATAAAAAACAGAGTTGCTAAGAAAGTACTCGTATCGTGTGTTCAAATTACGGATTTGCGTTGCTTTTCCGCTGTTACTTTTTGCAATGGAGAATGTCAGGGTGTAAACGAATAGTAAAAATCATTGAAACGTAAAACTGATAGTGAAGTTTGAAAGTTTCAAAAATGTTTTATTTTTCTGCCAACCCGATTGAGGCGCGCGTAAATTCGCCGACCTTTCAAATATTTCAAAGAAAACATGGCGAAGGTATCGAAATTTTTAACATTTTGGCAGAATTTAGTAATTTGTTTTTCATTTAGAACAATTGCGGCGCAAAGATGCGAGATATATACGTGATTTGTAACTAATTTTGAGCGTAATATTGGCGTAGCTTCCGTTATTCTTATAACGGAAGCGGACTCCGATTTTTAACGGAAACGGATATCCGGTTACACACTAGGGAAACATTAATTTGGACTGGCCGAACGGCACCTTCTGTTTAATTAGACTCAAAACCTTTAATTTTTTTGCAGAACTGAACAGTCTAGGACATTCTTCTGCTCTGGGTTCCTTTTTACACTCTAATCGAACTTACTCCATCCGCTAACAAACTAATTAGGGTACGGTCTCCGGCCCATGTATAGAACAGGGCCGGAACAGTAGTATAAGCATATATCTACGCCTAAGCAAATGGATGAGCCTACTCCTAAGCAAAAAAATTAGTCTAAAGCTTAAACTGACTCTATTATGACCCTGTTCTATTGTGACTCACCAATGAGGGCCTCTAGGTTAAAAATACCGGAGCCGGAGGTCAACAAAATTATCCAGGCTGGCGGTGAAATCGGAAGTGAAACGGTATTAGGCATAGTTTTAAAACAAAGTTTAATTTGCTAATTTGGGCAAGTATCTATAAAGTGTTAAAAAATTTTGGTTTTAGGCCTAATTTCTAAGAAATTCCTGCAATTATCTTATAAAAATTTCACAGTAGGGACCCGACTAAGACCGGGGACTCTCCATTTTGAGTCAATCGATAGGATTCTGCGTCCTTAATTAGAGTTCGTTAGTGGATAGAGTCCATATGTCCTTGTTAGAGTTCATGGCCCATGTATGGAACAGGGCCGGATCGTTTTCCGGAGGGACTATATCAGTTTAAGCTTTAGACTAATTTCTTGCTTAGGCTTAGGAATATGCTTATACTACTGTTCCGGCCCTGTTCTATACATGGGCGGAGTCCATAAAAAAGGCCAAAGCAGAAGAGTAGTCTAGACTGCTGAAATGCTGGAAAAATATTGTTAAGCCCGAGATTGATTTTGAGTATTGTCACCGCCTGAGTACTTTTAAGTTTTTCCCACGGAGTACTTATAAGTTTTTCCCACGTTGTTAATTTGATTGAAAGCAGCAATCATTTTCCTAAGATTATGCGTACGCTAAACCTGAGCCTAACCGTTAGCATACTGTATTATCCGAGTCAGGATGTATGGGAGTAAAACATGTTTCCATGTCTGTAAATTAAGTAATTTTAGCATTTCAGCTATGACGTGCATAATACTGCTTAAACGTTAATGATTAAACCTTTAACCAGTTCAATTTTGGTTCGCTTTGTACCGTTGCAAGATGGTTGATTTTACCATGCGTTATGCTGGATACACAGCGATGACGGCATCCGCATCGATTGCTGTCTACATGACAGTGTGGCTGATGCTTTTGCCATTTTTTGACGACCGTCACTGGATCAATAAATATTTTCCGCCGCGCCGCTACGGGATCGAAGTGCCGCTGACCGTTGGTGTTTTCAGTTGTGGGATCCTTGGTCTGTACGTTGCGTACACGATGCTTCAAGAAAAATATCGTGCGTTTAAAACGAGGCTTGCGAATCGGGAATTGATGAAGAAGAAGAAAAACGTATAACGGCGAGTGTTGTGTTTTGCTATTTGTATATATGGCTTGATCCAGGTCCGCAACTTGGAAGCAATTGGTCGCCTTCGCATCGGGGAGAGGCAGGCATGCCGATGTTGTTGCAGCCTTACGCTGTAAAAATCACAGGGTCTTTTTTGCTGTGTCAAACTTCGTAGAATTAACCCAGAGTGTCAAACTGCATTCAAGTTTGTGGCGATCAAAATTAAAATTTTGTTATGCATTTGAAGTCGGATTTCGTTCAGTTTCGAATTAAATTTCTATTCAGAGAAGAGTCAAGTTTGATGTCGGTGGGACTTGTCGAATGGTGGCTCTAGTGTTATTGACTATTTGAATGCTGTACGACATTAAACGTGAATTGCCGCATGGCACCGCATAACAATTTGTCAACAAAAAATTTCGCCGCCACTTATATATCACTGCAAAAAATGGTGCGCCAAATTGACTCTGTCCGAAATAGTCTTTTCCTGACTACACAAAATGAGTCAGAATTAGTCGAATTTTGACTCCGTTCAAGTTTGTGGCGATCAAAATTAAAATTTTGTTATGCATTTGAAGTCGGATTTCGTTCAGTTTCGAATTAAATTTCTATTCAGAGAAGAGTCAAGTTTGATTTCGGTGGGACTTGTCGAATGGTGGCTCTAGTGTTATTGACTATTTGAATGCTGTACGACATTAAACGTGAATTGCCGCATGGCACCGCATAACAATTTGTCAACAAAAAATTTCGCCGCCACTTATATATCACTGCAAAAAATGGTGCGCCAAATTGACTCTGTCCGAAATAGTCTTTTCCTGACTACACAAAATGAGTCAGAATTAGTCGAATTTTGACTCCGTTTGTGTAATTATGAAAAGCCTATTTCGGAGAGCGCCAATTTGACTCTCCATCTTTTGCAGTATATATACATATATCAGGCTGCAAAGCGGAATTGAATTTTTGAAGTTATCAATTCGGGTTTACGTTGTAGTTCGATATTTTCCACTGTTTTGTTTGTTGGGCAGCACTGAGTTGAGTAACAACAAATTTACCAATGCACTCCGTTGTTTTGCTGTCCACTATTAATTTTAGTATTTGTCATTGTGTATGTGCCTTTTTGGGCTGTGATAGACGTTCTTTGGCTGTGAGTATTGTTATGCTTTAATTTACTTTATTTCGTAGTATATATTTTATTGTCAATGTCTTGAAACTTATAAATCATGTGAGCTGGTTAGTGTATGTTTCTTCTAAGAGCGTTGGCAGTGCAATTAGTAGAGATGTGCCGATACCGAAATTTTTGCCGATGCCGATTCTTATTTTGAAATTTTGCCGATGCCGATTCCAACTTTAGTACAACATGCTAAATAAACAGATAGGATACTACATTACATCAACTAATTTTTTGTTTAAGCTTATAAATTTGTTGAGCATACTGACACTGTTGCTTGTGGTTTTAAAGTATCTAATATTGGCTGAAATTGTACTTATCAGTAAACTACAAGTAGGTGCAAATCGATTGACTTTCTCTTAGAATAATTACGAGTCACAACGTCTTTCAATTATTCATTTCGGAACTGCAATTATTCACGGCAGTTCACTATATAACTGTAGAGCTTGTTGCATTTAGCGTTTTTGCAGTAGAAGGCTTTTCATTTGTGTTTACCAGCAAACGCGTTCTTTTATTCAAAACATTTTTTCAAATAGCGATCGCTCTGTGTTCTGAAAGTATTGATTTAACCCTTTCTCACATGAATATTTTCTATTTCCACTGATACCTACTTTTATGCTAGGATTCGAACTCGGGTGACTGGCGTGGGAGGCGTATACCATCACCACTCAGCTGTAGGAGCTTGACGCTCGAGCCAGAGAGGGCTGTCACGTCTTGTGGTGATTTAGTACTATGTATACGTGTTGCAATTGTTAAACACGGTGCAATATACATTACTAACGTATATACACTGCGCTTAGTTGCCTATACTCAATTCAATGTGAGAAGGGGTTAAATTTATGGGTGACAAACGTTATACTTTTTTTGATTGTGGGGCGCTGGTTAACCAGTGTTGGGTCGCTGGTTGACCAGTGTTGGGTCGCTGGTTAACCAGTGTTGGGTCGCTGGTTAACCAGTGTTGGGGCGCTGGTTAACCAGTGTTGGGTCGCTGGTTAACCAGTGTTTAATTGTCGAATAAAATTTCGTACTTGTCACTGCAGAAAAAGAGTACCGGTGGCAGTTGTCGTTGTTGAAAGTTTTGTTGCTGGTACTTTAGGTTAAGTTTTATTGAACAACCGTTTTCTTGGTGCTCAAATATAATCCAAGCGGCCCATGTTACTTTAAGGGGCGTCCAGGTTTTAGGTGGGTCTATAAAATAGTAGGTTTAGATTCTAGATAACATTTTGTTGCATAGGCTAACGCTTAGGCGTAGGAACTCATTTTTGCAACGCGTAGGCTTAGGCTTAGGAATACGTGTAATCTACTGTTGCGCCCCTTAAAGTAACATTGGCCATGCAAGCAAGAACTGCTAATCCATAGTCGAAGTTCTAGGTTGACTGCGTCTTGTCGCTTTGCAATCAGCCTTATTATGTGGTGCATGTATAGAACAGGCCCGGAACTGTACTTTATAGCTTGTGTGTAGATCTGCCCGTGCCTACGCACATTCTTCAGATTATGGAAGTAGCTAACGTATGATACATGCTTTTGGAGGTTTTGGGCGAATAAGGCGATCTTATTGATAGTACAGCAGAAACAATATTGTTGTCGTTTTGTCTTGTTAATTGAACCTGTTTATAACAACATTGTATCGGATTGATAGGGTTTAGTCAGTGAATTCAAAAGTTTCGGGATTTTCGCTTCAAGGTCAGGGGCTCATCGTTGTTCCACGGGACTGCTGTCGGTGTAAAGCATTGGATTAATTACTGTTGCTGCCCTGATCCATACACGGACCCGCTTAATTATTGTTGTTTGTTTTCGAGAAATAAAATTTGTGTGGTTTACTGATCGGTAAACCAGACAAGCGCGTTGGTCACTGAGCGAATAGTTGGGTTTGTTTGAAAGCACGAATGTCAAAACGCTGTTTTGAATGCAACAACTCTTATGAGGCAATATATTTCAGCGATATGGTAATTTTAAAAATGTGTTTGAATGTAGTTGGCTTTGAATTGTTCTGCTGTTGACCAGTTATTTGTCCAGTCAAAGCTGTGTGGCGTCAGCGGTGGTTTTTTTCCGGAACAACTTAAATTGACGGGGAAACCTGTATTTCCCGCAAAAAAACGGAGTCATCTACTCATGCTTGCTTCTACAAGTGCAAGAACGTTAATGGTTGTTTTGTCTATTGGAAAAAGACAGTAGGATCAAAGTTTGGAAATAAAATAACAGTAGGGCTTTAAACTATACTTATAAGTGCATATGCAAATTAAAAATGAAGCGAACAACCATGAAAACACGACCTCGCTGAAGCGAGGTCGAGAAAAAGTGAATATGCAAGCTGAGGTGACCATATACTTCAAACTTGTGTGGTTGAGTCCGGCATAAAGCCTTCCAACAGGATTTATGCAGGGCCAGTCTTTGCAGCCCATACTTCAATTAAAGTTTGCTTTTAGCACTTCCGGATGGCTCGCGTTTGAGTAAAAAAGGAACAAAACAAACTGAAACATAAAAATTTTGTCATTTTCGAAACCGCATAGGTGTGTTTTGTGTACCCGGCACTCGGTAAGACCGTCCTTATAAGAAAAAGAAGCCTTATTTCGCAAAACGCCAGCGGCTTAGTTAAAACTTGATTTCGGGTGGGTATGAGAGTAAGGCTGGGTATTGTAAAATGAGAGGAATGTATTCCCCTATTTCTCCCATTGTCTGATCCAGAGGGGACACTCCGGTTTAGACCTCCAACAGGAATCAACACCAAGATTTTGTATTAAGATTTAGCACTAAATGTCTTTTGGGTTCTCGCTTGCGAATGTTTCGGTTTACACTATTGGATCTGGTGCGGCCCTTCGTTTTAGAAGTGTATTATTATATTTAATCAACACGATTTACAAATTTCAGCAAAGCCCTATTCACACGTACAAATGTTTGCTGTCACAAAGCAGCTTCGAAGTTCTTGCATCTGCAAATTATTCACTGGAATTCATGCTATTTAATTTAGTTCGCACCTGGAAATACAGTTGCAAGTCGCTTGAATTGTTTGCACCTGTAGTTTGATTGGTCAATCGGAATGTTTCTTTGAAAATGTCTCTTGGGGTTCAGCGATGTTTTGTTGTCGTTTTAGGAGTATTTTCCTGATATTAATAATAAAAGTTATTTCGTTTTTACTGTTTTTTCCACCCCTGTGGAAAACATTGGAAACACCGGAAAAACCGTTTTTCCCGGTAGCCAACCCTTGTTCGTATGACGGTGCAGCCGGAATTGCAAAGAACGAAGCCTGAGGCCGGCAATATTTGCCAGAACGAAACGGTGATGTTTGAAATTAAGCACATTTATTGCATTCGATTTACTGTACTTCGGTGCAAATTTTGAGATCCGCAATTGCAGCTGTTGGTTCGTTTGAAAAGTTATTACTAACTGGTGATAGGTGCTATATGCATCTGAGAATATGGGCCAAGGACCCGTATTCTCAAATGTGTGTGAGACCTATCACTGGTTAACATTAGGTTTTCAAAAAGCGAACAACTCCACGTACAAACGTCAAACTTTGGTCATAAGTAGGAACGCTGAAATGCAAATAATGTGCCAAAGTTTATACGTCTGAATTGGCTGGTTCGAAATTTATAGGTCTTGTTGCCAACTGGGGATAGGTGCTACACACATTTGAGAAGATCTTCAAAGCTTAGGAATGTGAGTCCATGTGTAGATCAGGGGTGATCTGATTTTCTGCGAAACTGCAATAGTGTGAGATTAGATTAACTTTTGGACTATTTTTTGCATAGGCTTAAGTATTAGGCTTATCAGTACACTTAGGTTTAGGTTTAGGCTTTAGAAGTATGCTGATACTGTTGTTATAGCCCTGTTGTTTACATTGGCCCAAATTTGCTCCAATGCCTGACTGCTGTTGTTTCCGTCAAAGTAACATTGACCAGTCCATGATGATTAATAAGCTTTATTAATGATGGAATAAGGCGATTATGTTTATACACTGGACAGAGATGCTATAGCTGTATTGCATTATTGACAAATATACACATTATGGAGTTATCGTTTCTATCCCTGGCGTTTTGGCTGTGCGTTGTTTCGTTAGTTTTGTTACTTGTTTTAATGGTCACTGCTCATTCGGTAATTTGTCGACCTCGAAGCATTCGACTCATTGGCTCGCATGTTTTGATCACTGGAGGGTCGCGTGGCATAGGGAAAGCACTCGCACGACAAGCTGTTCTGTCCGGAGCTCATGTGTCTCTGGTCGCTCGTGATCCTGTCAGATTGGAACAGGTACAGAAAGACCTGTCTCAGTCGCTGTGGATGAAATTTTGTACGGATTTGGATTTGATTATTTTTGGAAAATTTTAGCTGCGGGATTGAGTTTAAACAGTAAAAGTTGTATTTTTGCTGACTTTGAAATCTATTTTAAATGTGGTATCTATGAAGCGAATCGCAAACACTTTATATGTCAACATATCGTATGTATTATGTGCAGTGAGCATTGTTCATGGTTTGTCATTTGAAATGCAATAATTTCGGCCAATTGTACCAAATACTTTTTATAACCATTATTTTTGAGGCCCATGTTACTTTAAGTGGCGTCCAGGTTTCTGGTGGGTCTGTAAAAGAGTAGTTTTAGATTCTAGATTAATTTTTTTGCTTCGGCTTAGGCTTAGGCTTAGGAACACATTTTGCAACGCTTAGGCTTAGGAATATGCTTAATCTACTGTTACGCCCATTAGCGTAACATTGGCCATTTTTGAGATGAAGATATTGGATTAAACGATTAAGAGTGGGATCTATCTATATTATCAAAGCTGCAATGCTTCAACCTACCCGATTTTGCACATACGTCAAGTAAATTTTGATGCCACATCGGTGAAATGCAACGCGGGTACCAGGATTGCGGCCAATGTTACTTTAAGGAACGTAACAGTATATTAACCGTATTTCTAAGCCTAAGCCTAAGCGTTGCAAAAACGAGCTCCTAAGCCTAAGCCTAAGCAGAAAAGTGTAATCTAGAATCTAAACCTAGCCTTTTATGGACTCACTTCAAACCTGGACGCCCCTTAAAGTAACATCGGCCAGGATTGCAAAGAACTGACACAAATTTCAGACTGCAAACGAGTTGCGATCGCTGTTAGCGTTAAGCAGTACAGTGAAAATCACTTGGTTTGCGATGGATTTAACAGCTGCAACTCAAAAACAATTGGATGATGTATGTTTGAAATGAACGACTGTAGTCTGTATTCGAAAATATATTTTGTCTCGTATTCTCAAATGTGTATAGCACCTGTCACCAGTTAGCGGGTATTTTGAACCAAATATTATTGGTTGGCGTCAAAATATTACATATTTTTCACGTTTTATTTGCAGTAATTTTAGCCAATTGTTGGCTTAGGTTTGTCGTTACCGCTCGTTGTTCGGCATTGCCAGTCGGTGATTGGTCTTGGCCATGGTGCAACCAGAATTCCGCTTCTTTGTTCCGGCATTTTTTCACGTTCCGGCTCCTGTTTTGGTAAATTGTAATTCCGGTTGCAACCCTGGTCTTGGCATACATCATCGGTGTATTCGGAAATTAACAATTGATTGAGTGCATTTTGGCTTATCACTCAGACAGTGAACACAGGTGTACCAAAGTTCAGATTTGAACTGCCGTTTGCAAAATTTATTATGTATGGCCAATGTAAAGAACAGGGGCGGAACAGTATTATAAGCGTATTCCTTAGCTTAAGCCTAAGCCTAAGCGTAAGAATGAGCATATTTCTAAGCCTAAGCCTAAGCGTAAGAATGAGCATATTTCTAAGCCTAAGCCTAAGCGTAAGAATGAGCATATTTCTAAGCCTAAGCCTAAGCGTAAGAATGAGCATATTTCTAAGCCTAAGCCTAAGCGCAAGCCAAGCAAAAAATTAGTCTAAAGCTTAAGCCTACTCTATTGCAGTCGCACAGAAAAACGTTCCGCCTATGATGTTTACATGGGCTTCATGTATTAACTGTTGATGGATGCTTTGCACAGCTACGTTTACAAGCCTATATTATTTTGTGACTATACAAATAATCCGATAGGCCGGCTTTCGTTCAAAAATGGCCCTGTTTTGAACGGTTTTTTTGTATATTTCAGGTTCTCATTGACGTCCTCGGATAAAATTTCATTTCAAAATTGAATTTTTTAAAAATTTGATATTTAACGAGTCGAGGTTTTCTCATCTTGCGATGGAATTTTTTTCAAAAATTAGGTCAATTATGGATCATCGTTCAACTGAGTTTGTAGACCTGGGTCGAGTGATGTTAAATATTTTGCGATCAGACGATTTGTTTACGAGCTGGGTTAAAATAACACATTTGGCACTGCGGCCAGCAGTTTAGCATGATGCCAATATTTGATTATAACTCGTAAACCAGCCGGGTAATAGTGGGAATTTTAAACCCGATTGAGAAAAACCCGATTGAGAAACCGGAAGTATTGGAAATGAGTTTAAAAGTTGCAGTGGTGCCTCGAACTGTCAATTTTGCTGGAAAACTTGTACGAGTTATCCAGGGGAAAATCATCTATGTTCCCGGGGTAAATCCGCCCAACGTAGTCGCATTGAGGGATCGCGATTTCGCAAGTTTATGTGAGGCTGTACGCTAGAACTGCAACGAAAAGTACGGAATATGTGTAGGAAAACGATGTCTCGTATAGATTTCGACGCGCTTAGTTCGACGGTACCGTATTTAGGTCTATTGGATTTCTGATTACAAAAGTTGTGGGACAAAAAAGAGTTTAATGCTAAAAAACTGTTCGTTTTCCAAGGGGGGGGGCTGGCCGTACTCGGTATATGCTTCTACCGAAATACGAAATATAGTATAAAGCGAAGCGGGACACTGCCTGAGGGTACCCGCGCTTACCCGCGGGTAAACGCGGGACGGGTAAAGAATTTCAGGCGCGGGTATACTCGCGGGTATAGATTTTTATCACGCGGGCAAACAATTCACAGTGGTTTTGCCCGCGGCAGAGTTTTAAGTTTAAACGGTGGAGAACCTACGCTATTGTCTTTGTTATTTCTGGTCAGGTGCGGCCCGGTCCTTTATTTAGATGGGTTTGAAATGTTGTTGTTTGTAGTAAAATTCATTTGTAAAATTCGTTCAAGCTACGTATATCGCAAAACTTCATTAACCCGCGAATTACCAGCGATCTTTAAAACACTGGTTTAACTTCAGGCGCAGATAAAAAAGTTCGGCGTGGTAGATCTTGTTTCCGCTGGTATACTCGCGGGTAGAAAAAGCCTTGTTTGCGTGGGTACCGCGTGGGTCGGGTAAAAAATCCTTACCCCGCACTCTGGTATAAAGTGACTTTAAAATATATTTTCATTTTCAGCTCATCTATTCGGCAACTGATCGAATTGGAACGCCAGTGAACATTCTAATCAACAACTGTGGCGGTTCGGTGACGGCGCGGTTTGACGATATTTCACTCGATCAATTCTATGATCAAATTCAACTCAATTATTTGAGCGCAGTTGGGATGACTCGAGCTGTTGTTGCTCAAATGAAACGCGATTCAAACATTCGAGTTGGCGGCGGACGAATTGTGTTTGTTTCATCGATGGCAGGTACGCTGACATCCGCTCTAACTTCAATAATTGTGTCGCTCAGTTTTAGCATGAGCCTGTAAGCTCAAAATATGTGTAGCACCTATTACCAGTTGGTGATAAGTCTTGCAATTTTCAAGCCATACAATGGTACGATTTGAAATTTTGGCGCGTTTATTGCGTTCAATTTGCTCTACATCAGTGCATATTTTGGAGACGTGTTGTTGCAGCAATTGGTTAGTTTGAAAACGTGTTACTAACTTGTGATATAGGTGCTATACACATTTGAGAATACGGGCCCTGGTGATAGATGTTAATTATTTGCGTTGGTGCCAAAAATGATCTTATTTGCGTCATTGAATGACAATTTTTTGAACTGTCGGCGGACGGGGTGGGCGAATGTCGGACTGTATCCTCTGGCAGGTTATATTGTAGTAGTTGTTTTTTGCAGGCCAAATCGGTTTGTACGGCTACACTGCGTATTCTGGTTCGAAATTTGCACTTCGAGGCCTTGCTGAAGCGTTGCAAATGGAACTGACACCTTACAATATATGGACAACCGTTGTATACCCACCTGATACTGACACTGACGGATATAAAGCTGAAAAAGATACGATGCCGGATGAAACAAGGATCATAAGCGGAACCGCTGGGCTTTGGACACCGGAAACGATTGCGAGCGATATCTTGAAAGCGGCGTGTAAAGGTAATATTTTTACAGTATATTATTGTATCCATTAGGAATCACATAAGAGCAGTGTCGAACAAGACAGGAATGCGGACTCCCTCCAAATTCCAGGGGGGGGGGGACTCTCGAGCGAGCGAGCGAGAAGCCAGACGCATTTTTAAACTTTTAAGCTGTTTCGTTTCAACCGGTTAGGGTGGTCCCCCAAATGGGAGATATGGGGGGTGGCTACTTCGACCCTGCATGAGAGGTGATCAAATTTGGCCCCCCAAATGGGGGATATGGGGGTGGCTACTTCGACCCTGCATGAGAGGTGATCAAATTTGGCCCCCCAAATGGGGGATATGGGGGTGGCTACTTCGACCCTGCATGAGAGGTGATCAAATTTGGCCCCCCAAATGGGGGATATGGGGGGTGGCTACTTCGACCCTGCATGAGAGGTGATCAAATTCGATAATTCTACAGTCTTTAGCGTGCTGTATGCTTATTGGGTGTCAAAATTATTTCGCTCGCAAAAAATTGATTACAATAGAGTCCGTCACGCAACTACTTGACATGTGCTAGTTTTTGAAGCGAGAACTTGCAGCTACAACTGACACAGGCAAGTCGTTGACTTAGAGTGTACGTGTGAATAAAGCTTAAAGTTATATTGTTACGAAATGAAATCATAGTTACGCTACTGCTAAATTACTCAGACAACATAACGAGTGTGTGCAGAAAAAGTAAGTGGGTGTGTAATTTGGTCGTCGCCGTACGTGGAAGGAAACGATTCTATGGGGGGGAATTGCACCTAGGTGGATTTTTCAGGGGGGGATGGACGGGGGGAATAATGCACCTGTGACACCGACCGTCACCTGCACGGTTTCGTCCGGCGCCGTCCGTCACCCGAACGGTTTCGTCCGGAGCCGTCCGTCACCCGCACGGTACCGTTCGACGCTGTCCGTCACCCGCAGGGTACTGTCCGGCGCCGTCCGTCACCCGCACGGTACCGTTCGACGCTGTCCGTCACCCGCAGGGTACTGTCCGGCGCCGTCCGTCACCCGCACGGTACCGTTCGACGCTGTCCGTCACCCGCAGGGTACTGTCCGGCGCCGTCCGTCACCCGCACGGTACCGTTCGACGCTGTCCGTCACCCGAACGGTTTCGTCCGGTAGCCGTCCGTCACCCGCACGGTACCATTCGACGCTGTCCGTCACCCGCAGGGTACTGTCCGGCGCCGTCCGTCACCCGAACGGTTTCGTCCGGTAGCCGTCCGTCACCCGCACGGTACCAATCGACGCTGTCCGTCACCCGCAGGGACTGTCCGGCGCCGTCCGTCACCCGAACGGTTTCGTCCGGTAGCCGTCCGTCACCCGCACGGTACCATTCGACGCTGTCCGTCACCCGCAGGGTACTGTCCGGCGCCGTCCGTCACCCGAACGGTTTCGTCCGGTAGCCGTCCGTCACCCGCACGGTACCATTCGACGCTGTCCGTCACCCGCAGGGTACCGTTCGACGCTGTCCGTCACCCGCAGGGTACTGTCCGGCGCCGTCCGTCACCCGTACGACGCCGTTCACTGCAAAATATTGAAAACGCGAGTATTTGTCCTAGCCTGAAGCATTTTATTGAAAACGCCGCCTAGGCATGTGATAGGATTTTGTTCAGCGGATTGCATGTCTGTGATTTTTTTGTTTTCTTACTTTCAGTAGTTGACATTTTTTAAATTTGATTTAAGTTCATTGATGGCTGCCGTGATTCAATAATTTTTTCAATTTGTGCGCTTTATATTTTCAGGTAATTCCTCGTGTCATTTTGGTATCGAAGGGATGATGCTGGCTTATTTGACGGCAGGGATGTCACATGCGACATCTGTCGTGGACGTTGTGCTTCAAGTGCTTTCAGCTGGAATGTTTCGATTGATTGCATTAGTTTATTTGAAGCAGTTTGGTGCGATTGTTCGCAAACAACACAAAGCAAAAGTTGAATGAAAAAATAGTTGCCCTCAACCGTTAATAAGTCAAGCCTTAAAGCCTAAGCGTTGCAAAAATGAGTTCCTAAGCCTCAGCCTAAGCCTAAGCCTATGCCAAAAAAATGTAACCTAGAATCGAAACCTTCCGTTTTATAGACGCACCAGAATCCTGGACGCCCCTTAAAGTAACATGGGCCAAGAATTCTATGTGAGAGTACAGTTTTTATGGACCCTCTATACAATCTTACTACCGCTATATTAATCATTCGTAGTTGGAGGTCAGTTCTCTATGCAAAAAATCGAAATACATTTGATTTGTTTCGTTTTGAATAGACCTTTGAAATAATTCGTGTCTATTTTTACAAAATAACAGCCGTGTGTCGAGAAAAGTGTCTTTGTTGTTAAAAGGAAGAACTGTATTCAAAGAATAATTGTAAACAATAATTAACCTTAATCTTCACACACGAATGCAGATTTTGGAATTTTTTAACAAATCAAAATATTTATGCCAACATTAGAAATAAATGTTTTGTTGACAATTTTTTGTTTAATATCGGCTTTAGTTTTTGCAAGTTTGGCCGCAATTTGTATTTTGGGTTGCTGGTTGAAAAGGTACCGAAGTAAAGGTCAATGTGAGAAGTTCGTGATTTTGGGTACCTGTTAGATCCTGAATCACACCTCTCATTTTGTTCTTCCCGATATTTGCGTATCGCTCTGATTCAGTGACGTGGCCGGTTAATGTTTACTATCCCTCCCCAATACCTTTATAACACCGAATATTAATAAGAGACGTTTGAAATAATGTTTAATAGCGGCAGAGCCACCTACAAGTGAACATTTGGCATTGCCGTATAACATGATTCTAAAGTAAAAACCTTAATCCCGCATGTGTACCATTTTTTTGCAAATGTAAAGATCAGGGGCGGAACGTTTTTCTGTGGGGCTGCAACAGAGCAAGCTTAAGCTTAATTGTTTGTTGCGATTAATTGAGCTTTGTGGATTTCTAACGTTCGGAATAATGCGTCGAACAGAGTAGAAACGGTTGATGCGGGAGGGTCGGACAGTGGTGAGAATGTTCGCTGTTGCGTACCGTTGAGACCGGTAGTTTTGATCAAAGTTTACTGGAAATCTCTTATTCTTAGGGTGATGTTTACGATCTACAAGTCTGCCGTATTAATCTGATGAAAATCTGGGAACCGCGATGTTCAAGTTAATCATGACGAGTAGTTAATAACGTGAAAATTTTGACACAACGTTGATAAGAAATCTAATGTTTCCGTAAGAATAGAAAATTATTTAGTTGGTTTAAGTGAAAAACAAGGGCCAGTGTAAAAAACAAGGTGCGGAACAGTGTTATAAGCATATTCCTAAGCCTAAGCATAAAAATGAGCATTTTCCTAAGCCTAAGCATATTAAAAATGAGCATATTCCTAAGCCTAATCTTAAGTCAAGCAGAAAAATATGTCTACAGCGTAAGCTTATATACTCATTTCTAGCCCCGCAACACAACGGTCCGTCCGTGATCTTTACATTAACCAAAACAAGAAAGAATGAGTCTGTATTTTTCTCCAAACATTAACCTTTACTGTGCATAGCAGGGTACAACCGGATGTCTACCTCCGGCTCCGGCAGAAAATCGGCCTCCGTCTCTAGTTCCGGCTCCGGCAAAATTTTTGCCGGAGGTTCCGGCAATTTCGGTAGTAAAATTTTGCATATTTTTGCAAAATTTATCTGTTTCAACGCGTTTTGTTTTACTTTTGTCACAATTTTGCAGGAAAGAATTGCCGAAAATTCGCAGAAAATTAGCGTACAACCAAACAAATTAACAACATATTGTAGATATTGGCTAACATTAACTAGTTAACCATCATCGTTACTGCCTAATTTCGACTCTGGCTCCGGCTCCGGCAAGTTTCGTTGACCTCCGGTTCCGGGTCCGGCAAGTTTCGTTGACCTCCAGTTCCGGCTCCGGCAAGTTTCGTTGACCTCCGGTTCCGGGTCCGGCAAGTTTCGTTGACCTCCAGTTCCGGCTCCGGCAAGTTTCGTTGACCTCCGGTTCCGGGTCCGGCAAGTTTCGTTGACCTCCAGTTCCGGCTCCGGCAAGTTTCGTTGACCTCCGGTTCCGGCTCCGACAAGTTTCGTTGACCTCCGGTTCTGGCTCCGGCAAGTTTCGTTGACCTCCGGCTACGGCATTTTCATCTCCGGTTGCACCTTGATGCATAGGTCAGAGTTCACAGACGTTCCATTTTTTCAACGACAGATCACTCATTGGTTAATAACACTTTGTGTTTGTAATGTTGAATATTCATTATTGTTGAACTGAACATAAACCTGGTATTACAGCATCATTTGTGAACATTTTTGTCAAATTTTTCCTCGTTATTCTCGATATGATAACGTTTCAGCATAGTTTCAAGCGTTTTGATGTGGTAAACTCATCGTCAAAAAACGTTTCTGTTTTCATATCCGTTTATTCGTATACAATTCATACTTTTGACTCAAATTTCAGTTGCGTTAAAAACTGTTTTTTATTGCATTCATATTCGGTTGTTACCAGGGACGTAACCTATAAAGTAGTGATGGGTTATCGGATATTGTTTCATATCCGGATATCCGGCAATTCTTGCCGGATATTTATCCGGATATCTGGATATCCGGTGCCGTCTATACTATAAAGGTGATATTATTTCATTCTGAAATTTGTGAAACGATGAGAAAAATGCCGTTTTATAAGGTTTACAACACGCAGCACAATCGTACAGTACAGAATATGATTTGCGTTCGCTTTTGTCTCGTAAATGCATTTAACCCTTTCTCACATGAATATTTTCAATTTCATATCAGATGTAATATTAAGGTATGATTCGATCCCCAACCGCTCAGGTGTGAGGCGTTCACGATGATCATTCTTGTTAAACACTGCTCACAATATCTTTGGTGCTTGGATATTACTTATATTTAGTTGCTCAGAGTATACTCTATGAGTTAAAGGATTAGCGGAGGCTATCCTTCTTCGAAATCAACCGCTCTTACCTACTAAATATGTAGGGTCTTCGGGGGGAATGATTTGACTAATTTGGCCGATTTGGCAGATAGTGATTTTTGAAGTTCCAGCTTAGCATTCTCGATAGTAAAAGTAATAAAAGATGATGTTAGTCGTTGGAAAATCTAAGATCAAGGCGCTGGTATAGCTTTTCCAGCGGTTAGTTTTATAAGCTTAGGCCTTAGCATAAACCTGATTGAACGCCGATGCCTAAATCTAACATCAAGCCTATAAGCCTTATTTACTGTTTTTAGTTAATATGGACGATGTGTATATTGTATAGTTTGTATATATCTTATTATACTTTAAAAAAAATTTTGCATTTTGTAAGCTTTTTCGAAGTCACAGTTTATCTGCTTACGGTTAAGTATGCCAGGTTCAAATTTTAATTTTTCAGTGAAACGATTTTTAGAATGTTACCTGAAACAGGTTCATAAATATACAGCAGATTTTACGGCTGGGTTTAAGATGTTTCAAACTCTCAAGTGATAAACCTTTAAATTGAAAATTATTTCAGTTTTCACGCGATCAAACTGCCGTTGAAGCTCAACATTGATACAATTTATGGAGCCATGGCCTATGTATAGAACAGGGCCGGAACAGTAGTATAAGCATATTCGTAAGCCTAAGCCTAAGCGTATGAATGAGCCTATTTGTAAGCCTAAGCCTAAGCGTATGGATGAGCCTATTTGTAAGCCTAAGCCTAAGCGTATGGATGAGCCTATTCCTAATCCTAAGCCTAAGCGTATGGACGAGCCTATTTGTAAGCCTAAGCGTATGGATGAGCCTATTCCTAATCCTAAGCCTAAGCGTATGGATGAGCCTATTCCTAAGCCTAAGCCTAAGCGTATGGATGAGCCTATTCCTAATCCTAAGCCTACGCGTATGGATGAGCCTATTCCTAATCCTAAGCCTAAGCGTATGGATGAGCCTATTTGTAAGCCTAAGCCTAAGCGTATGGATGAGCCTATTCCTAATCCTAAGCCTAAGCGTATGGATGAGCCTATTCCTAAGCCTAAGCCTAAGCGTATGGATGAGCCTATTCCTAATCCTAAGCCTACGCGTATGGATGAGCCTATTCCTAATCCTAAGCCTAAGCGTATGGATGAGCCTATTTGTAAGCCTAAGCCTAAGCGTATGGATGAGCCTATTCCTAATCCTAAGCCTAAGCGTATGGATGAGCCTATTCGTAATCCTAAGCCTAAGCGTATGGATGAGCCTATTCCTAATCCTAAGCCTAAGCATATGGATGAGCCTATTCCTAATCCTAAGCCTAAGCATATGGATGAGCCTATTCCTAATCCTAAGCCTAAGCATATGGATGAGCCTATTCCTAATCCTAAGCCTAAGCGTATGGATGAGTCTATTCCTAATCCTAAGCCTAAGCGTATGGATGAGCCTATTTGTAAGCCTAAGCCTAAGCGTATGGATGAGCCTATACCAAATCCTAAGCCTAAGCGTATGGATGAGCCTATTCCTAATCCTAAGCCTAAGCGTATGGATGAGCCTATTTGTAAGCCTAAGCCTAAGCGTATGGATGAGCCTATTCCTAATCCTAAGCCTAAGCGTATGGATGAGCCTATTCCTAATCCTAAGCCTAAGCGTATGGATGAGCCTATTTGTAAGCCTAAGCCTAAGCGTATGGATGAGCCTATTCCTAATCCTAAGCCTAAGCGTATGGATGAGCCTATTTGTAAGCCTAAGCCTAAGCGTATGGATGAGCCTATTCCTAATCCTAAGCCTAAGCGTATGGATGAGCCTATTCCTAAGCCTAAGCCTAAGCGTATGGATGAGCCTATTCCTAAGCCTAAGCCTAAGCCTAAGCGTATGGATGAGCCTATTCCTAAGCCTAAGCCTAAGCCTAAGCGTATGGATGAGCCTATTCCTAAGCCTAAGCCTAAGCCTAAGCGTATGGATGAGCCTAAGCCTAAGCCTAAGCGTATAGATCACTCTATTCCTAAGCTTAAGCCTAAGCTTAAACGCCTAAGGCTAAACAAAAAAGTGCGTCTAAAGTTTAAACTGACTCCATTACAGCCCCGCAGGAAAACGATCCTCCGGCCCAGTTCTATACATGGACCCAATTTATGGACATCGTTGAATGTCTCGGCAAACTGAAATTCTTTTTGCAAATGTCTGACTTAAGCCAAAACTACAAAACTTATACACAGTGTCGACTTAAAGTTGAAATGAGATTTAAGTAAAGTTTCCGTTGGTCTTCCATTTTACACTGATAAATACGAGTGCAACTTCGCTTTGATTAATATTTCGAATTGTCTGAAGGGGCCAATGTAAACTAACAGGGGCGGAACAGTATTATAAGCATATTCGTTAGCCTAAGCCTCAGCGTAGCAATGAGCATATTCCTAAGCCTAAGACTAAGCCTAAGCCAAGCATAACAATTAGTCTAAAGCTTAAGCTTACTCTATTGCAGCTGCACAGAAAAACGTTCCGTCTCTGACCTTTACATGGGCCTCTGAAGGTTATTTCTAAATTAAAGTTTGAAGCTTTTTAGTTACATACTTTTTCTATTTTTGTAATTAATTCATTTGATAATTCATAAACATTTAATTTCTAGTCTGTTCGCTTTATCGTTCTCGAACCATTTTTCTATCTGTAATATTCAACAAAAAATCATATTTTTTGATAAAATATACTCTTTCTTGAAGGATACAATATTGAAATATGTGTTCAAATTCACTTTAATTTGATTATTTATTCACGTTTTCTACGGTTTAAACGTCAATAAAAGTTAAAGGAAAAAGATAAAACGAAATTTTTGGTCCATGTATGTTCCATGAAAAGTTGTTCTCACAACGACCTGCCTTTTACGCCCGCCGGCCCTAAAACAGTCCATATCAGACATTACGTACTGTACAGACCGTTGAAACATGCAATTGAAGTTTCAGAATTTCCATAATCACAGTAAACACTCAAAAGTAATAGTTAATACATACGCTGTATATATTATATATAATATATATAAATATAAATATATATATCTATATATCTATATATATCTATATATATCTATATATATAATTGTATATAATACTTTATTAGTATATATAATTGAATAAGAGGAATTATTAAGTCCTGTTAATAAATTTGAAATATATTTGAAACTGTCTCTCTCACACACACAAGTGAAAAAACACGACGAAAATAGTGAAAAAAGAAAAATTAGAAAAATAATGATAAATTGGGTTAAAATTAATATTGCAGAAGGAGAAAATATTGAAAAAATAATTTATTTGTGTCTCTGTAATGGTCAAAATTTCAATTTTCACCATTTGATATTAACAAATCCGGGCCGGTGGGTACATTTGCGTATAATGAATACTCTCTTTTATTGTTTACGACTATGTTTTTGCGTTCTGTGATGGTTTTCTGTTGTTTACAGTAGTCGTTTTAGGAATTTTTCAACGTTTTTTTAACCTTTGTACACGCAGGGAACTGAAATAGAAATTACATTTTTGAATTCCACAACGCAGGATGGGATATAAACTTTTACAAGAGGGCAGCTATAACTGCGCAGGCCAATGTTACTTTAAGGGGCGTAACAGTAGGTTAAGCGTATTCCTAAGCCTAAGCCTAAGCGTTGCAAAAATGAGTTTCTGTCGAGGGACTAAGATGGCTCAGTTGAAAAAATTCAGATACACAATTTATTCCAGATGGCTAGAAGAAACGGCTAATGTTACTTTTTGGGCCGCAACAAGAGATTAAGCGTATTCCTAAGCCTAACCCTAAGTAAAGAAATGTAATCTAGAATCTAAACCTACTATTTTATAGACCTACCCGAAACCTGGACGACTCTTAAAGTAACATGGACCACTGCGCAGATGACAATGGACGATCCATGAAATTTTTGACAATCACCGTCCGATGTGTAACGGTGAAAAAAGTTGCCAGCTAAAGCGAGCGAGAAAGCCGAACGCAATTTTAGCCCTAACTCTGAATACCAAATTTTGGTTGACAGACGAAACGGCTGTCTCGGTTAAACGTTTGCCTCTGTCGGAAACTTGGGTTATGTTGTCGTCGCCCCAGCTGATTTTATGCTTATAATTTCAGGCAAATGATGAAATGAAATATTGCATGACTTTAAGCCTTGCTGTACTGCAGCCCATATAAAGATCGGGGCGGAATGTTTTTCTGTGGGACTGCAATAGAGTAAGCTTAAGCTTTAGACTAATTTTTTGCTTGGATTAGGCTTTTAGGCTTAGGTTTAGAAATCTGTCCATTCTATAACGCTTAGGCTTAGGCTTAACTTGTCGCATTATTATGCGTTGTCACACGCGTTGCTGGACGGTATGAAAATAGTCAAAAAATTATAACGCCACCCATTGTTAATGTTAAATTTCAAGGAACAACACTAAATGTTCAGCTCGATTTCTAATACAGCGCAGAAAGTTTGAATCTTTTGAGAACAAAATTGTCTTAAAATTGCTAAATACCAAACTCAAAATGTGTTAAATTTTTTAAAACAAACTTTGTTTTCGAAATTATAATTCTTTAAAAGATATTTTTGATGCAAAAACAACAACAACTGAGAAAATATGCGCCAGAAAATAAGAGATAATTTTATACAATTGACTTGTTTTATTATTCATTTTTGAGAAAGGAATTTCAGGGTTTGTGATTATCTTTTGAAAATTATACGGTTGAACCATTTAAACGAAAAATACCATAAATTACGCTTTTTTGGTCACTTAAACGCTGGGTTAATATTTCGTTGAATTTTTGTTATTGTTTTCAAAGTCAGTAGTCTTTATTTTTTTGGTTTAATTCCCAGTAACTTTCTGTAATATTTCCTGTCAAAAAAAGTTAAATTTTCCACTTATTTTTTTGATTCTTTTTGACTCAAAAGTTTATTTTTGTTCGATGATACTGAGTTTGACAAAATCATACACTGGTTCAAACGAAACAAACATGGCCGATAATTTGATTTATCCACCAAATGATGCATTTAATATGTCACCAAGAACAACCAGCGGTAAGCGGCAGCCGGAATCTTTTCAAGATACCCCAGGGTCCATTTGGACCGCGTGGTCTCCAAGTTTAATTTCAGTTTCATCGGGTCGTTCAACGTCGACGTCTGGTGTTTTACTCGGTCGAACGAGCTTATTTAATGAATTTCGAAGCGAATTTGTTGACATGTGTCGAAAGTATAACTTAGACGTGTGTGCAAGGCATGCGCTGGGATCCTTGGGGGCACTTTTAGCCCGTCGTCCGGCGCCTTTTGTACTGGTTCCGGCCCTGATCGCAATTGCGGCAGCGTATCCGTTTTGGAGCGGTCTAGTCAATTTTAGACGCTTGTCGCTAGAACGTGCTGGTAAGTCTTAATAATCGAATCCGGGAAACAATGGCAAAACATTGAAATACTTGCCAAGCACTATAGATGGGCACCGGATATCCGGATATCCGGATTTGAAAAATATCCGGATATGTATCCAAAATGAAACGTGTATCCGGATTTCCAGATATCCGGATATCCGGCATCAAAAACCTCAGTGAGAATATTAAACCACATTCTTGCACAATTGTTCCATGATGATTCAAAATCTTTATTTCTTAAGCAAAAATTGTAATAATAGAAACCTCTACGGCCGTAAAAGTAACATGGCCCGAGTTTCTGTAGAATTCGATATACGGCTGGGTTTCACACAGGTCTAGCTTTATATGTAAATTCAATCCAACGCTGATTTACCTCTGGGACGTTTTAGCGGTTTTATTTAACACAAAGTTTTTCTGAGTTAACACTTCGTGTATCCTAGAATGATGATAGCAAGTTTACAGAGAACAGTACGGTATAGACTACAGATGAACACCGGATTCCGGATAAGAAAAATGTCTAAGGACCCTACCGTACAATTTGTCCCCACTTTCCACATAAATTTTTTGTGATAAAATGATATGGCCATTCATTACCTTACAATGTGCCCTCTCATCATAATACTTTCGTTATAAAATAGGGTCCTACCTTTTAATTTTCCCGCTAAGAAATTTTTTTGGAGAAAAATTGCGTTTCAAAACATTTACCATCCCGCCCATTTAGAAAGTTCTGGATCCGCTACTGAAAGCGCGACACCAGTATAAGTAAATTGGGTTGATGTTTGTACGACTTAGCGTAAGTGTATTTCAATCTCGTTCTTTATTCTTGGAACTAAAACGATTCAAGTATATATACTTCGAGGGAAGGGTTATATTCGATTGAATCTGTAATGCAGTGGTTTAAATAAGACAAAGGACAAGCCAAATCAACTCAATTTTAAGTCGTCAACGCAAGTATTTATTTTGTAGTTTGTAGCAATCTTCTAAACTGAATACCCAGAACTATTGAGGTGCTGCAGTGAATAGTGAGTGACCCGAATAAGAGGTGGGACTGATATTTATTTGAGCCCTCCAGAGGGTACCCCCTGTTATTCGGTTACGGACTGTTATTTATTTTTAAGCCACGCTCCGCCACCTTCGTTACTTATATATATTTGGTCCTGGATTTAGTTATGCGCTACAATTTTGACATTTATGGACTCTAATTAGGGTTTAGGGACTCTATGCGCTTACGGAAGGGATGCGGACTCCTATTGACTGGGACTCAAAATGGGTACCCCCTCTTATTCGGGTCACTACAGTACTTCACTAAAATAATATTTCTGATATTTAAGAAAAAATTTCTTACATTTGAGAAATATGATTAGCAAGGTGCACTTGAAAAGTATTTCTGTTATAACAGAAATCTTTTCAAAAAACGTTTTGAAAAACGTTTTCCAGTTATTTTTAGAAAAATTGTCTTAAATATCAGCTAAACTTTTCAGATTTGCCACAAAAAACACTTTTCTGAATAAATTCAGAAATACTTTTTTGTGTGTGGCGTAATATATAAATACCGATTTTTAGAATTGTATCTTTTATGCTCATATCAATTTGTTTTAGGGTCAGGGTACTTCCTTTAGAGCAACAAGTTAAAACAAGTGCTTAAGAAACGAAAATTGAAATTCGGAAACTCAAAAAACACAAAATCGAGTTTCGGATATCCGAAATAGAAAATTTCATTTCGGATATCCGGATATCCGGATATATACGGATATCCGGATAAATTTCCTGCAAGAATTGCCGGATATCCGGATATGAAAAAATATCCGATGCCCATCACTACCTAGCACGGTTTAAGCGTTTCCAGCCGGATGCAAAGCGGAACTGGGTTATATCGTAAACCGGAATCGAGATCAGAACTTTACACCGGAAATCGGAACTACAAATTTTGTGACCATGCGGATAATTTGTATTCAAAAATTTCAAAATTCCGTTTCGAATTCTAATCAGAATCGAAATTCAGATTGCACCCTGCTTTTCGGCATGAATATTTTTTTATTTTTCAACTGAGATGTGTAATTTCAAGCTTACATTCGAATCTCAGGAATCTGAAATTGGATGTGTTTACCATCGACACTTGACTCTAAGGACTTGTCGGTCGAGCCTCAAGAGACCCTTACGTCTTGTACAGATATTGTACTACGTATGCGGGTATTAATTGTTAAACAGTGTGCATTGTGTATTATTTATTGGGGCCAGGTGTATTCTGTCTTTCGTCCATATAAAGATCAGGGGCGGAACGTTTTTTTGCGAGACTGCAACAGTATAAACTTAAGATTTAGACTAATTTTTTGCTTAGGCTTAGGCTCAGGCTTAGGTATAAGCTCATTTTTAGGCTGAAGCTTATGTTGAGACTTACGCTTTGGAATATGCTTATACTACCGTTACGGCCCTGTTGTATACATTGGCCCTGTCTTCTGCCCGCCCGTAGCCAGCTCACCTTGCTAGGGTCGGCTAAAACAATTGCAGGAGAGCCATTCAAGGGATTTAAGAAGTTACAAGCATGGTAGAAAATTTTCTAGGGGGTCAAAACTTTTCCAGCGGGTGACTGAGCCCCCCACGCCCCCCTTTGGCTACGGGCCCGGGCTTCTGTAACCAATGCGTCAAATTTTTTTACAATAAATATCAACCAATCACAAAACAGTTCACTTTGACACGAAATAAGTAGTTGTAATTTGCCTGCAAACTCAAGCGTATTTCAGGTGCCATTGAGCTTTTCACGCCTTCAAACGGCCTCGCAGTCGTCCATCGGCAAGCGATCGCGACGATATTCGCTGACGGTGGCTATTTTAGCGACCGTACCGTGGTTGCGCCAAATTTGTTCATTCTACTTGTGTCTGCGTCTGACGGTCAAACGGTACTACGACCGCGGATCGCTGAAGCGTATCGTGAGTTACGGCAAAAGCTGGAAACAATATCATTTCTTTATGCTGGCGAACGATGGAGTTATAGTCGATTTTGTCGTGGAGACACCGCTGAACAACGCGAAAAATGTTCACCGGATCCGTATTTGCGTATATGGGACGCGTATCAGCGTGGCGATTTGAACCGGTTGACGTATCCTCATATTCAGGTAAACGTGTACCAGTGCGTTGGGAACGGGTTTGGGGCACTCGGAGCTCGTCGTACCCGTCGTCGGTGCAGAAATGGATCCGGTGTTGTCCAGTAAGGGAGGGGGTATTTTTTTGGGGGTTGTCCAAATGTTAACGCTTTAGAGGGTGTTTGGCGGATATTTCTGGGCGTTAAGGTTTACAAATTGCTCCGAAGCTGGAAAATCTTTCAATTTGTGTTTAATCTTCAGCTACGTCATATTATAACCAACTTGCCAAAGAGATATCTTCAAGTTCTGCTGAACCATTATCATAGCAGAAGTTTGAGAAACTCAGGGCTGGAGGGTATACATAATCCACGCACCCCTTAATTCTACCACTGATCGTGACCGCTGGACGCCCTTGAAGGGGTGTCCTGCATGGCAAATTTACGGATTTTCTCACTTGTATCTGAAAAGACTGAGAACTCTATGAAGTTTTCAATTCCTGTGTGGTCGCAGTCACGTTTATCATTGTCGTTTGCAAACGGAAATCCTAAACGGTTTCAGTGATATATGTGGTACTTTTGACTTAATGAACAGCCCAAATTCATGAGAACTAATGTTTAAGCTGAACGAAATTTAATTATTATCAAATTAATTTCAAGATTACGACATTGCGTCGTGTGATAACACGGACAATCCGTAATTCGAAATCTCGGCGACTCAACAATTGTTAGCTGATCAGTATGCAGGTAAGGCTTCAGGATTTAAGTTTTAGACACTGTCGGGACGACAAATTTCATTGTAAATTGATTAATTATTACAGATTCAAGCGAATACTTCCGTTTCTGGTCGTCCGAACGATTCGTTATATATCGGTCCAATATTCGGCGGTGTACGCACAGCTGATGGCCCGAGCACTGCAATAACGTACGCCAAATATGTTCGCCTCATTATCAATTTGCCCCAACCTAAACTCGCTAACGCGAGTCATCGTCCAGCATTTCAATCCAACCTCAATCCAGATGAGCTGTTTGAAGCGTACGGTGCCGCGTTCACACAATTTGTTGCCAGCTATCAAAACCCAGATATCAACCTGGCGATCTGGGAAAATCGGCAATACGCAAAAGATATGGCAGCGATCGGACGACAAATTGTTCATTTTCTTCCGGGTTTGGCTGGTGCTATTTTTAGCTTTTCCGTAGTATCCTGTTGTATGTCAGATCCGGTTCGTAGTAAACCGTGGCTTGCCGTCGGTGGTGTTTGTAGCGCAGCGCTTGGTGTCATGTGTGCGTTTGCAGTATTGTTCGTACTGCAAGTGCAATTAGTTGAAATTGCAATGATTGTGCCGTTTTTAGTGATGTGTAAGTGTTTACAATGCATCGTCCACAGTATAACTTGCGTACAGCATCGTTTTCACAATTCTTATGCTTCGCGTGCACAGATTGTAAACGTATTCACAATCTGTACACGATAGGCATGTGAAAATGAAAAAGATGCTGGCCCGTTGCCAGGACGCAGCCAATCTCGGTATAGCCTCGCCTAAACGAAGTATATGTCACTTTGAATTTTTCTGACCTTGTTTAGAATGTTTTTCTGGTTGTGGGCTGTCAGTCAAGGTAGGAACCGGGGCATCAGACCTTTCAACTAAGCAGCTGGAAAAGCGGGCCTCTGGAGCGGGGATCGAACTCTCAGCCTACGAGACTCCTTAAGCGAACACTCTACCACTGCGCCACGTAGCCCGCCTGTCCAACTGAATTTTTCGTCGACTGTGCCGACCGTATACTGCCAGCTGGCATACATACAGTGCACTGCACTATATTGTATGTACACATAACGGACAAGCATGTCTCATATGCTTACATGGGTTATCTAACATTTTAATATTTACCAAATGTGGCTTGAATTAACTTGATTTGCGAAGTGAGTTTTTTTACTTCAGCTTAATAAACTAAAGCTTGACTCTTAACCCGTAGTGGCACAATTTTTTGTAATACGTACAAAAAATTAATTGGGATTAACCCTTTATAACTTACACATTAAACGGCGCCGGGGCCCCAAAAAACAGCCCCAATGAATGTTGTGTTCGCTAAGTGGCGTGGTCAGCGGTGTAGTCAACATTATCATTTTGACTCCACAAATTTATTGACCTCTGCACATGATTTTATACGGTGTCTCAACGGGACTTCATTGAGTTTCGGGCTAATGTTACTTTAAGGGGCGTAACGGTAGATTAATCGTATTCCTAAGCCTAAGCCTTAACCTAAGCAAAAAAAATGTAATCTAGAATCTAAACGCACTCTTTTATAGACCTACCAGAAACTTGGACGCCCTTTAAAGTAGCATGGGCCGAGTTTCGTGTAATTTCGACGACACTTGATCGACTGAAAGTTGAACTCAACTACAACTCTTATTTAAGTTGAACTCAACTACAACTCTTATTTAAGTTGAACTCAACTACAACTCTTATTTAAGTTGAACTCAACTACAACTCTTATTTAAGTTGAACTCAACTACAACTCTTATTTAAGTTGAACTCAACTACAACTCATAGTTAAGTTGAACTCAACTACAACTCTCTTGTTTGATATTTCAGCGATCGGAATCGATGATATGTTTGTGCTGTTGAATGTCTGGCGACGAACGTGCATTTATCTGCCCATCGAGACACGATTGCGTTTAACCTACACAGAGTCTGGCGTTGCAATTACAGTAACAACGCTGACCGATAGTGTTGTTTTTGCAGTTGGATGCTTTTCTGTGTTCCCTGCAGTTCGGCTGTTTTGTGCACTCGCTGCGATAAGCATTGTATCGGTTTATGTGTTTCAATTGACGCTTTTTGGGGCATTAATGGTGTATACTGGTAGACGAGAAGATGCTGGTCGACATTGGTTCACATGTATTAAAGTGCGCAAAAACATCAAAGTTAATAAAGGTACGGTGTCTAGTGTCACCACATTCCATTCAGCTCAATTTATTGTCAATAGGAATCCGATGAGCGTGGGTGGGGGGTGGAAGGAAATGTCTCGAGACTGGTACTACGACCCCAGGAAACAAGCAGTTATTGCTTTGTTCATGTTTAAGCTCACAATAAAAAATTAATAGACAGCAGCAAGATAATTTTTATTGAAAACGGTTGCCTGGGGCCTGTAAGGTCTGTCGTATTTTAAGGTATAGGGACGCTAAGCATGCCTCCCCCCGATGCGGAGTCTGGATCCGACTCACAATCCTGTTCCAGTGGTAAGAACTGCGATTGACAAAATACACTTTAGCCGTCTATGTATTTCAGGGCCTTATCATTGTTTGTGCGGCCGACTTAAACAACAATGCGTTTCGTACGCCGCTGAATCTCGATCTGAGCTCAAAAATGACTCCGCCGCTCGATTCAACTGTCAACCGTGGCCGAATAACTTTTTCAAATTCTACTATGCTAAATTTGTCACCCATCCCACCGTTCAATTAAGCGTTGCCATTTTATATTTTGTCTATTTGTTGGTTACTGTCTGGCTATTGTTAACCCACGTTTCGTTGGGGCTTCGAATATCGAATCTGGTGCCGTATCGTACGCTGACTCATGAATATTTACGCATTTACGAAAAATATTTCATTCAATGCAGTACATCGGCCGAAGTAGGCATATATATTTTTATAGTTTAATTGACCCATGTATACGACAGGGCCGGATCGTTTTCCGTAGTGGCTATAATAGAGTCAGTTTAAGCTTTAGACTAATTGTTTTGCTTAGGCTTAGGTTTAGGCTTACACATAGGCTTAGGCTTAGGCTCATCCATACGCTTAGGCTTAGGCTTAGGCTTATAAATAGGCTTATCCATACGCTTAGGCTTAGGCATAGGCTTAGGAATATGCTTATACTACGGTTCCGGCCCTATTCCATACATAGGCCGTTTAATTGCAGTTTTAATCAAACTGAATCAAACAATGGCTTTGTTGCACAAACAACACTTGAATTTTACAAGTTGAAATTTTTGGACTCCGGAGCGTTAATCTTTCTCGTCGAAACACTGCAAGCCGGTGTATTTTTAATCGTCTCTACTTGAATATGCCCCAGTTTTACGGGGAGCGAGTGTGACTTGATTGTAGTTTCCACAGCCTGTCATTGCGAAATTGGTCAAATATTTTAATTTGCAAAATTACTACTAAACAATGTGATTAAATAGATTTCGTTCAAAATTTTTTTGACAGATACGCCCATACTTCATATTCTCCGATTGGACACTCGGATCTGACGAAGTAATAATTTCGAGCATCCAAATAGTGTAGTTTATCTTTAATGTTTTTTCAGGTTGTTATTATGGAACCGGTAGAATATTTCAATCCGGACAGCCAACGCGAATTGTTCGACTTTGTTCGTTCTTTAGAACACACCGCGCACACGGATACGGTTGATTTTTGGCTTCGCGATTTCGTTGAGTTTCAAAAACGTTCGCTAGCGTTTATCAGTTACGCAGACAATCCGCAGATGGCAATTGAATTTTTGAAAAATGTATTTTTAAACGTTGACGAATACCGAAGACACAGTTCAAATTTGAAATTCACATCGAAACAATCATCGTACGCCAGTGACGTGACAAGTATCGATCATGGACAGCTGGCTGACTTGCTCGAACCGCCACGAGAACTCCAAAGTTTGACGGCGATGTCTTCAGTTGCAAGTTTCGTTGAATCCAACGTGAATTTAGATTTGTACGACTATTTAGAGTTGGAAACTGATGATGATGATGATGATGAAACGAGCGATGAGTTTGTTACTATTCAGCTAAAAACAGAAGTTGATACTAACTTTGAACCGAATATTTCGCGAGCTCAATGGTCGAGTCAAGGGTTGAGTAGGTTGAACGCAGAGCGGCAAGGAACGCTGCTTATTACCAGACCTGATGGTACCGTGTATACGGTGAAAAAACAAAAAGATTATAGAGGAAAAATAAAAACTGACGATTCTATCGGTGAACTGGTTCTTTCGGGGCCAAGCCGAGCAGAGTATAACGAAATAAGCATTGGAGATGCATTTAGACCAAGTCGTGAAATAAACAGCAGACATCGGCGAGAAAAAGAAAGGCGAAAAAACAAGCAACGAGCAAACAGCAAACGAGGAACGAGCAAACTCCGAACAACTCACCGTGGAACGGCAATTGAGAACCTTGGACACCGCGTTTTGAACAAGGCGTTTTCAGCGAGCAAACGGAAGCAAAAGCGAAAATCAGCCAATCAGCAAACGTCACATCAAGTTATCGTGATCAATAACCAATCAAAACGCGTCGGCAACGATTATCAACGAAATCAAGACCCACTTAAAACTGACGAAATTCATCAAGGATCACTAGAAGAAGCTTCGAAAGCTTTCAGTACCAACGAATGGAGTGTTCGTTTGGAACGAACAGACTGGACTCCAGAACGCCGCAGTCAACACAGCAAACAACGAGAAAATTTGGATAATTTAGCCCTGGAACATTCGGCTCTCGGCAATACTTCGGCTAAGGACGATATTGACTGGAGACCCCAAATTCAGTCGAGCACAAAACAATCACGAGTGTTTCGACAAAACGCCGCCGCCGCTGGTGTAGAATCGATTGAAAATTCCCGGTTTTGGGTTCGACTGATCAATATGGGCGGTGCAGCGAACAAATCAGCAGCAATGCATTTCCTGCGAGACCGAATCACAACAGCGGCGCCGGTTCGTATGATCGTCTACGATGTTTCATTTCCGTTGGGCGAACAGAGCGATGCAATTTTACCGTCGTTGCTAATCAATATTGCAGTTGCAGGCTGCAGTGTTCTACTTGTATCGTGTGTATTTATACCAAACTGCACAATTACCGCGTGTATTGCATGGTGTGTTTTGTCAATTAACGCTGGTGTCATTGCGTTTATGAGTGCTTGGGATATTGATTTAGATATAATATCGCTAATTACGATACTACTTAGCATTGGATTCAGTGTTGATTTTGCATCCCATATTGCGTATCATTTTGCCAGGGCTCAGACGGCATATCCATCGCGAGCGTACGAACAAATTGCGTCAACCCTGGCAACTGCAGGATGGCCAATCCTTCAGAGTAGCCTGTCGACAATTATAGGCGTTTTGCCGATCGTCGGCGTCCGTGCGTATATAACGTATTCGTTTGCAAAAACTGTACTTCTTGTAATGATATTTGGAATGTTTCACGGGCTTGCAGTGTTACCGGTCGCACTTATATCGATGACACGGAAACGGACCGTGTGTGGAGATCAAAAGTCGCCGGCGGATCAAAGGACCCGACCGGATCGGGTGGGTCGGTCGATACTGTCTACTAATACGACTACTAGGGAGCCGCATAATACATGCAATGTAGCGGCTGATAACGGGGCTTTCCCAAACCATAACACCAAAGTAAAGCGCATAGATGGCCAATCGTACCCAGAGACTGGACGATCCAGCCTTTCGGTTAGTTGTAATTTACTCAATTTACCTTCGAAATCATTTCATACCCAAATTGGAAACGGAAAAACGAACCAGGTTGAAAGTAAAAATGTTCAACTGTCGAACTGTGATCAGTTAATAAATAACGGCAATCCAACAGCGCGTGAAGGTACAATAGTATTCGGAAATGTCAATTCTGCCACTTTACTCGCTGCAAATGCTCAGAAACCGGTGCACAGTTATGCTTCAGCGTTACGGTCAGCGACGAAACACACGACGGACAATGAGTCGAGTTGTTCGCTCGGTGATGATTCGTCGAGTACGAGTCGATTTCGAAACTCATCCGACTCGAAACACGCGTCAGAGCTCGACTGTTATTATGACGAAATTAATCTACAATTGCGGTCGGTGAAAAAACACGGCCCAAAAATGAACCAACAAAATAATATGCAACGATTTCCGCGACAGAATTTTGCCACAAATCAAATCGAACGCAGCTGTGGGACATTCGGTCGAGATAAACATCGCAATCCGACTACAAAGTACGTAACAAGCAACAAAGTTGGCAATTGCAAGCAATGGGAACACGTCGGCAGAGAAGAAAGTCAACAACGACGTTTGCTATTTGGAGGAGACACTGGTTCAGTTGGATCCGGCGGACGTGGATTGTCAAGTCGTGGTCCAGAGAACAATTGGAAATCTGAAGAATTAATAGTTCCAGGAAACTGTGTGTTAGACTCGAGTAATTATTGTTTTGGAAGCAGAAATTGATGATTTTAAACGAAAGATATTAATTATAGTTGGCAATTTGCCACGAAGCCTGCACATAATGAAGGTTTGATGAGTTCTACACCGCTTTCAATTTATAATGCAAAAAGTAGTCGCGGTACTTGAATTTTACTACCCTGACTGTATGTATTTTGTCGGTAATGGAAATTATCATAAAACCCTCATTCACAAGTGCTGCAACGAGAACTCGTAGCTGCAATTTGTACGAAATACTTGCAGCTGCAAGTATTTTAAAACGAACATTCCGATTGACCAATCAAACTGCAGGTGAAAAAGTGCGCGTACAATTTGCACGTGCAAGTTTTTGCTACTAAAACTTTGCACTCGTAAATAGGGTTTAACAGAACCGGATCGTGGTCACAAAATTTGCAGGTTCAAGGCAGGATGCAACCGTAGGTAAAAAATACCGGAACCGGAAGTCAACAAAATTTGCCGGGCCCGGAGATGAAACCGGAGGTGAGGCGAAATTAAGTAGTTAAGGTGATGTTTAATTTGTTAACGTTAGCAGATATCACGGAATGTGTTGTTAAATCGTTTGGTTTTCCGCTTATTTTTTCACAAAATCTTGGTAATTCATCCGTCAAACCTGTGCCAAAAGTTAAAACGAAACGCGGCAAACAAATAAATTTTGCAAAACTATGCAAAATTTCCCTACCGAAATTTCCGGAACCCCCGGCAAAAATTCTACCGAAGCGGGAACCGGAACTCGATTTTCTGCCGGAGCCGGAGCTGGATGCACACATCCAGTTGTACCCTGGTGCAAGGAATTGCGTACACAGCTTACATTGTACGTAGTTTACACTCGGTGTCTGCAGTTGTGTCTTTAAATTTGAATTGCTTTCGAAACTGCATGTGTGAATAGGATTTTAAATCTTTTTATATTAAAAATGCTAAAAACAGCCTGTTGCTTTGAAATACTTTAACGCATGTACTGGCTCGAATAAGGGTTGCGCTATACTTGACGTCCGGCGCCGTGCATCACCCGTACAGCGTCGTCCGTCACCGTGCGTCGCTCGTACGGTGCCGTCCGTCACCATACCTTATCGTACGTGAGTTATTTGCGTACGATACCGCACCGGTGACGGACGGCGCCATACGGGTCTACGGACGGCGTCAGACAGTAACCTGCTTGTGACAGACGGTGCCACACGTCAAAAAGTATAGCGCAACCCTATAATAGGGCATGCTGTATGACTGGGACTCTATTTTGAGTCTGAAACGAAACGATTGTATAACTTATAAAATATAGTTTATTAATAAGCAGAATTCAAAGATCGTATTATATAAATTGCAGTCCATAAATGTCAATTATCCCTAAAGCGTATGTAAAACTTCACGGATACGTATTACACACAAAAAAGTATTTCTGAATTTATTCAGAAAAGTATTTTCTGTGGCAAATCTGACAAGTTTTTCTGATATTTAAGACAATTATTCAAAAAATAACTGGAAAACGTTTATTTACAAACTTTATTTCAAAACTTTCGTGAAATCTTTTCTGTTATAACAGAAATACATTTCAAGGGCACATTGCTAATTATATTTCTTAAATGTTAAAAACTTTTTCTAAAAACAAAAATTTTTTGTGGGGAAGGGGCCCCCCGCCCCCCCTCCCCTTTTCACCACAACACATAAAGAGGAGGATACAGACCCCTTTCTCCTTTCCCTCCGCCCCCCAACACTCCCGGCGAACTCCCCACAAAACAAACAAACCACCCCCAAAAAAGTATAGTTCGCAACCCTATAATAGGGCATGCTGTATGACTGAAGGTACACAAAGAAACTCTTGCATTATCGCTCAGCTATTGAGGCAAATAAGGTCTGAAACGAAGCAGCACCGAACAGAACAAAAGACCGAAAGCTAAATAACAGTCCGTAACCGAATAACAAGGAGGGTACCCTCTGTAGCGGCCAAATAAATATCAGTCCCGATTCTCGGGTCAAAACAGTAAGGTGATACATTTTATTAAAATATATTTAACCAGAAGAAACAAACAATAAATGCAAGGGCATCATAGGTCTAAGAGCAGAGTTCCGGTTCTGAATGCAGCTAATCTGACTACGCAACTTTCCATCGCACTACCATAAGTTTGGAATCGCCAAAGATACGTGGCTTAGGCTTAGCTGCTGGGTCCAAACCTGATAAAAATTATATAATAAGATAAATGCGAAGAATTTTCTCAACATTTGTAGAAGTATTTTGTACACCTTTAATATTTAAAATGGGCCGAAGAACGCAATCAATACTCCCCAATTATCACGTAGTGGCATGGCCGGCGTGAGAACAAGAAAAATCGGGGCCTCCCAACCAGGTCCGAAGGGGGCCAGTGAAATAATTCACAACTCCACAAGTTCGTGCTCCGCTAAAAAAATTTTGTTCGCCAAATTGCGTGTCCCCAATTCGGGGTGGGAGGGTTGGATTGGAACAGCTTTTGCCGGCACTGCATAGCGGTTTTTCCCGGCGTGGCCATATCTTTCGGAGAAATTAAGGGGAAAACCAATAATATTCGCGGTACTTTGGGAAAAGGGGTCGTCCCGACCGTGCAGCTCTGACATTACCCATTGAAACATATCGTCATTTTTCGGTCGGTGATAGGCCGCTTTTGTGGGAGGTACGGGACCCGTGTCCCCTGGACTCCCTTTCAACCCGGCGCTGTTAACGTATATTCATCGAAGTATAGTTGCATTTTTCATCGGCTTCACTTTATATTCAAATTAAATTCGGTCAAAGCAAAGAGCCGACTTATCAAAAAACTTGAAACCTAACGAAGACCATCGCAACCAGTAAGGCTTTACCCGTTTACCTGTAGCTTCCTGTATCAAAGCTTACATCAATATAGATTTCCATTGTACTGCGTATGGTTAAGGTTACCTGGATACCTGATTGTAGACAAAAGTCATTATAAACAATGTTAAACTTATGGTTCAACTGGTAAAGTTTGCATACATATTTTAGACAACGATGAATATGTTAGCGTTTGTTTTTATTTTTGAATTTAGAGCCATTTTGATGGCACCAAGGCATCGCGTAGTCTGGTTTGCAACCTAAATTTTTGGTGGTTTGGCATACGTTGTTGTTGCTGACTCATTTGGTCACAACCTTTTATGTCATTGCTTCGAAGGGAACAAGACAGCTTCTATTGGTAGCGGCCCATGTATGGAATATGGCAAGATTGTTTTCCTGTGGGGCTGTAATAGAGGCAGCTTATCCCTTTCTCACATAGATCTGACTATGGGCAACTCAGCGCAGTGTATATACGTTAAATAATATACCTCGCACCGTGTTTAACAATTGCAACTTGTATACGTAGTACTAAATCACCACAAGACGTGAAAGGCCCCTCGGGCTGGAGCGTCAAGCTCCTATAGCTGAGTGGTCATGGTAAACGCCTCACACTCCAGTCTCTGGAGTTCGAATCCTAGCATAAAAGTAAGTCTCAAGCTAAATAGAAAATATTCATGTGATAAAGGGTTAAGCTTTAGAACTAAATAACATTTTTTGCTTAGGCTTAGGCTTAGAAGTATGCTTATACCAGGGTGCAACCGGAATGTGAAAAATACCGGAGCCGGAGGCAGACCTCCGGTTGTATCATGGCTTGTACTACTGCTCCGGCACTGTTCTATACATGGCAGAGTACAACCGGGGTGTGCCTCCGGTTCTGGCTCCGGCTCCGGTAGAATTTTTGCGTAAAATTTTGCAATTGTGCAAAATTTATCTGTTGAGAGCGTTTCGTTTTACTTTTGTCACAATTTTCAGTTCGAAATTTCGCAGAAAATTAACGTAAAACTAAACAACTTAACAGCATATAGCTGATATTGGCTAACATTAGCTAATTAACCATAATTTTTACTACCTCATGTCGCCTCACCTCCGTCTCCGGCAAGTTTCGTTGACCTCCGGCTCCGGGTTCGTATTGTTCACCTCCGGTTGTACCCTGATACATGGGCCACGCCAAGTTGCATCATCCACAGTTATACAATGAAGATAAACGTAAATAATTTACCGAAACAAAATTTAGGCAAAGTAAGTTCCTCTTGAAATGAAATAACGTCTCAGGACTCAGAAATTTTGATCCACTTAAAGATCATCAACGAAACGTTTTTCTATTGGACTTCAATAGAGTAATCAAAATCTTTACACTATTTTTTGTTTAGGCTTTAAGCTTACCTACAAGCTCATTTTTAAGCCCAAGGCAAACGCTTACGCTTTGGAATACGCTTATTCTACCGTTACGGCCCTGGTCTATGCATTGGTTGAAGTTTCTAACATTTCAAATTTCTAATATTGGATGCCGTGGCCAATGTTACTCTTAGGGCCGTAATAATTGATTAAGCGTATTCCAAAGCCTAAGCCTAAGCGTTGCAAAAGCGTATTCCTAAACCTAAGCCTAAGCTTAAGCAAAAAATGTTTAGAATGTAAGCCTACTCTCACAGACCCAAAAGGAAACTGGGACGGTCCTAAAAGTAACATGGGCCGATGCCGTAATTTTGGTTTCAAAACTGCTATTAAAAAGTACTCATTTGATTTGCGGTCTCAAAATGCGAATTATATACGTTTAAGCGTAAATTTTGTACAATAATTTATATTTCGTATAGCTTTTATAAACAATTAAGCATGCAATCTTGTGCGATAATTAGCTGTGTGATATTAATACTTTCTGTGACATCAACGGTTCGGCCAACTCCAATCAAAGGCAAAGCGATGGATCATGAGGAAAGTAAGTTTGAAGTCAAATTCATAATTCTTTTGCGATCAGTGGCCAGTGACCACTACACTCGACACAAATATTGAACCATAGTATTGCGGAACACGCAATGCTTATGGACCGAATGGTCAATGTTACTTTAAGGGGCGTAACAGTAGATTAAGCGTATTTCTTAGCCTACGCTTAAGCTTAAGCAAACAAATGTAATCTAGAATCTAAAACTACTCTTTTACGGACCCACCACAAACCTGGACGCCCCTTAAAGTAACATAGGCCGACCGAATGATGCACGTGCGATATTGAGCGCGTATATGCAAATGCGGAACCTGATTTTGTGTTTTGCAGGAAGTTTTGAACTGGAATATTTCAATCGAAAAATATTTTAAGTTTGAGTTAAACTCCGACAGAGGAGGCCGTCCGTCTGAATCAAATGCTTACATGTAAAAACAATGAAATTAAAAGTTGACAGAAGGCAAAACTTTTCGCTTTTAATGCACCGTCCACTTTACTTTGCGTCCATGCCGCGGATATAGAAGTCGTCAATTTACCGTCTGAGCAACCGCAAATTGCTCAGACGGTATGCGGAAAACAGAAAAATTAGAGTAGTAGTACAGGTAAATTTTAAAATTTTGACAATCTTCGATCTATTACTTAGTTTACATAGTTAGCTCGGCCCAGGTATAGTACAGGACCCGAACGTTTTTCGGCAGGACTGTAATAGAGTACGCTAAGCTTTATAGATGAAATTTTTTTGACGTAGGCTTAGGCTTCATTCTTACGCTTAGGCTTAGGTTTAAAAATATGCTTATACTACTGTTCCGTCCCTGTTCTATGCACTGTAAAAAATGGTGAGTCAAATTGACTCCCTCCGAAATAGGCTCTACGGGACTACACAAACTGAGTCAAATTCGACTCCGCCAGAGTCAAATGTGCGATTCTGCGAGTCAAACTTGATTCTATTGGAGTCTAATTTGACTCAGTTTGTGTAGTCCCGTAGAGCCTATTTCGGAGAGAGTCAATTTGAATCACCATTTTTTGCAGTGTACATTGGCCGATTTACCTGTGTGGTGGTAACTATTTCTGAGTCGAAAATAGGAAAGTCCTTATAACGAGTACGTTTTTGTGACTTCAGAAATTGTGTCTCTCGCGAAAACAGGGCTTCATCCTGATATTGTTTGCCGAGAATTCAGTGATTTTAAACTGTCCGATGCAATTGTTGACCAATTTATATCACAAGCTCCACACAGCACTGATTGCTGCGTTGCGTGTCATTACGAAAGCAAATGTCTCGGGTACAATTATGACGAACAGCGGAAACAGTGCACAACGATACGTTCGTTCGATGGAGGGCAAATGCTTGAAACACCTGGATTTAAATTCGCAGTCATTGAAGGAAAGTTGGAACGGTTTGCAGACGCGGCGAAAGCGCATTACCAAAAAACTCATGGATAAATGTACCGGTTTCGTTTGTGACGCCGGAAGGGAGCCACACAAAACTGTGCCTTCGGAGAAAATTTTGCCCTCAACCGAAGTAAAATTTTACTTTCATCAAATCTAAGCGGCGTGAAATATCAGTGTCTTAAAATGTTCGTTGCCATCCCCATAAACATACTGGGCTGGTTGCAGTCGTGTTCGTTGAACTATATACACCCGAAACTCTTTCTTGTCGAATCCAGCAGAAAATGCCACCAATGTATATATAGACAAGTTTGGGCCAATGTAAAGAACAGGGGCGGAACAGTATTATAAGCATATTTCTATGCGTAAACCTAAGCGTAACAATGAGCATATTCCTAAGTCTGAGAGACTATGCCTAAGCCAAGCAAAAAATTAGTCTAGAAGCTTAAACTTACTCTATTGCAGTCTCGCAGACAAAAGTTCCGCCCCTGGTCTTTACATGGGCCCAAGTTTGTAAAGGCCAGTAAGCCTTAGATATAAGCTGAAGCAACCGTATTTTGATCCAAATATCAGGGGCAAAACCTTTTTCTGCGAAACTGCAAAATATAGACACGTTCTCAAAATTTCAATTTGAAACATATTTGTATAAAATGATGTGTCGTCAAGTGGTTTGTTTGTATATTTTAAACTCTAGTTAATATTTTATACATGCGTCCAAGAAAACGAAAAAATTGTGACCGCAGCTGTCAGGGGTTGAGGTTTAATCAATTTCAATAACTCAATATACGATCGGCTCCGATGTTTTCTTTAAAAATTAAGCTACAGGAAAATTTCTAGCTTGACGTTCTTGTCACGGAAATATAATCTTTTACACTCGGAAAAATTATAGTGAACTTTGCTTCAATCACAGTTGTGGCTTTTAATGAAATTTTCTTACAAATCTCGGTAAACCTCTTGGCCCATGTATAGAACAGGTCCCGAAAATAGTGAATCTACGCTCATGGCAAGAGCAAAGTACAGCACTTTGTCCGGAACTTGTTGTATGAATGCCCATGTTTAACTATATAACGCTAGACGCACTCAAGTCTAAACTTAAGCATACACATAAGCGGGCCCATGTTGCTTTAAGGGGCGTCCAGGCTTCTGATGGGTCTATAAAAAAGTAGGTTTAGATTCTACGTTAAATGTTTTTGGTTAGGCTTAGGAATTCGCTTAATCTACTGTTACGCCTCTTAAAGTGACATTGGCCCATAAAAGCGTATTAAACCAACCTTAAGCCACCCAGTCTCTAAAGTCAACAGTCTCCATGGGAAAAGTCACCAAATTTGGACCTACAGAATGTTTCAGATCAAGCTAAAGTTAACACTGTTTATTGTAATCATTGGTTTACTATTGAAATAAATCTAAATGTAAACAACACAAGTAACCAGCACAACAGGTAGTATCAGAAACAAAAACCATATTACTATCCCTGGCATTTGGAAAGTTTTAACAATAGCTTACACTGCTGTGAGTTGTTCTATTTGGGACAAAATACGTTTTTGGTTTCAGAAAAACTGTTATACGACAAAACAATTACCAGAAAAGCTATTGACATATGTTAATGCGATCCGCGTATTTATTTCACTTAAGAGCCCATAATCTCAAATGTGTATAGCAACTATCATCAGCTGGTAATAAGTTTCAAACTCGCAATTGCAATTACTAACTCAAAATTAGTAGTACTTTAGTAGAACGAATTTTCTTAACTTTGAAAAATCTCTACTACAATAAATTTTACAATTAACGCAGAGGTTATCTCGAAACTCACATACAAAACTAATACACGTCGACTATTTTACAGCTATAATGTCTCTGCTTCTAAAAGTGGCTCAGGCAAAACAGGAACTTTACTTTCTTCTGTCGTCACTTCTTTGACATCAACCTAAACCGAAAAAAATGATATAACTCATAAACACTCAGTGGTCTACCGCTACCTAAAAGATGCATTCATTTCGACCAAATCTTAAATCCTAAGCAAGCAATATAGTGCAAGCCATAATCTCCTATAAATAAGTTACTGTCCAACTGCATGCATTATTTTGTACAAAAAATACAGCCGTATATTAAGAGTATCAACAAGGGCATACGCATTTTTTGCATTCAATATAAAACACGTGACGTATATTAAAAATATCTAAAACGGCCATCGCCAGCTAGTGAGGCTTTAAGCTACAGTAACGGCGACTGTTGTCTTTGCAGTTGGGCGCATTCACAGCAAAGCTCAGTTATATCAACTAACCATACTTATATAATCGCTTGTATTTAGCGTTTCCCAAACCTAGCCATCACTAAAAAATTGGCACGATTAGTGTTATTGTGTCTTGAACACACCCCCTGCCGAACACCTCACTTACCTGCAAAATTCCAAAATGTACCGCAAACAGCAACATCAAAACACCCGCGCCGACACCAAAAATGACTTTATCTCGCAACGGATATTCTTCATCGTCTGCGGATTTAAAATCAGAATCGTTCCTATGCTGACTGGGAGATGATCCTTCACGAGACCGGCGTTGTCCAATATGCCTCCTGGCATCAATACGTCTCGCTTCCCATTCTTTATTCGATATCGTTTGGGTTGTTATCTCTGTCAAAAATGACGCACAATCACAAATGAAGGCATATTTCAGAGGCTGATATATATTCTTTGCTTTCATGAAACACACAAACATAACAAATAACAATAAACACACATCAAAACCAACCAGCGCAATTTAATATCATACAACCTCTGAATAAAACTTCAATGTTTACATACCAACGCAATCAATCAACCAAATTTTATGACTCATCTTAATTTAGCATTCGCACGCTTTTAAATTTGAAATATTTGCAAAAATTTGTATTTTTACTATTTTAACTACAACACCACAACACGGAGTTTTTTCTCTCGACTACTAACACTGTAAGACATACCGAATTCTAGGTATTGCAGTGCAAACATACCTTCGTCCGACAGCGGCATATAGATGCTAATCATAGAATCAACAAGACGAATCAAATTACGATATCTTCTAACACATTCACCAAGTTTATCATTTGGTAACGGCAGTCGAAGCATAGGAGCCAAATAACCGAACATTAACGCATCTAGCGAGCTTGGTCTGAAAAAATAATAATTATTATTCTCTAAAAAGCTCACAAACAAAAGGTAACAACACCAGTCGGCTATGACCACAAAACCAGATGCGTGAGAACTATTTTAGCACATATTGATGTTACAACTATTGCTACCACTTTAGATAATGTAGTGCTAAAACAATCGACTTTTACTGCTTTCTTCGAAATAAATTCAAATTTCCGGTAGTCTTGCGCCCATATTCGAATTCACTCAAATAGGTACGTACTCGAAATAAACCGCCATTCAATACTCCATCCAATTTAACTTACCTATCGCCAAAGAAAAATTTTTTCTCGCCAAGTTTGGCTGCAAGTAAACTGATACAGTTAACGGCTTTTTTATACACCTAAAAATATCAAAATTTAGAGCCAACACAAACGATATATTTTATCTTGAATTGTAAACAATATGCGGATTTGCGAGAACAAGATTTGGTGCAACGACTCGGCAACAGGATTGGCCTTCGCCGTTGGACGTTAGAAAATATTTATTTTCTAATCTAGACAAATACTTTAGGACTGCTTAACATTGATTGTTGATGAATAAGAGATGGCAGTGTAACCAGTATGGCACCGATTCCATGATTTCACCGCATCCGAGTCCATTAGTAATTTGCCTAAACTAATCCGAACCTTGCATTTTTCAAATTTCCGATATATAGCGATAATTTATTTCAGAACACCAACGCAATTCCAGCCGCATAATTTTGAAACATTGACATTGGCACATAACTTCTAAGAATAGTAAGCTGAAACAAAAAATATTGTTTTATATAACACGTTATTAAACAATTTCATTGTTTAAAATGTAAACATATATTGCCAAACATAGTTGTATTCTACTTTTGAATTTGGTTTTTTAGAAACGAATCCGAATCCGTACGGCCAATTTTTTGCCAAATCCAAACTTTTGTTGCAACGGAATCCAAAAGCTAAATCGTCAATTTTCACCGAATCCGAACTTTTATAGCCAAATGAGTGTAACAGACCTCGATAGTCTACGCAACGCACTCTATATGTCATCTATCTTTCTCATATATCTATCTATCTATCTTTGCTTGAATTAAAAAATCAAGTAGAAAGCCCAATAAAACATACCGCATATTCAATATCTTCCTTGGCAACCAACTCGCCGCAGTAAACCTTTCGTACATACTGTTCGGCCCAACGTTTCATTCGACCAACATAGTAAATACCGTAGAACACAGGCAAATGCATTGTATACCAGCGACTAGTTACTGTATTGTAGTTAGCGTCATCAAGCCACATCATTTGTATCTGCCAACACAACATAGTCTCTTTATAAACGTAAGTTTTACCGTAGCAAACACAGAAGTTGAATTTCTTATCGCAATAGAAACAACAGTTTGTTTTTTCCAGAACAAAACACGAATCAAACAGTTAATTACCAAATAATTTAGTCACTCCATCAACACTATCATTTTACCTTCTTGAATTTTTCGTTACAGTTGATTAGCATGCCTAAAAGAGTACTGCGTCTAACAAATGAGCTAAGAGCACAACACATAAGAAATACATACGCTGCTGTGAACATTCAACTAAATTGGCCAATCACAATGATGTCGAACTTTCGGAAAACAGTGAAAAACAGAAAACCAATCTTCATTAGAGTCAATATGTTCAAATTTTAACTTCAACATGAAACATAAAAATTTTCAGTACATAATATTCATAAACGTTATATTTTGCATTAATTCTAATATATACCTGTACGCACTACCGATATCTTTAAGCAGTTTTGGACAGATTTCTGAGCAGAATTTCCATAAGACTTACATAAGCTGGATAAACTGCTTCTGATAGCAAGGCATAATATGCTTGACATTCGGCATAATCGCTAAACGATAGTGTGCTGTCCAGTGAGAGATCCTGAAATAAATAATCAGCCAGAGAACAAACACTAAGTAATTATAACAAAATATCACAAAATTAAAAATGTGCATGGCAGCCACTGTCGACAGAACTTGCAGCTTCCGAATGTTGCCAAGTGAATTATATGAAATCGAAGACGTTTTCAGTAGCGAGTGACATTCATAACGCTATGAAGTAATTTTTTGCCGGCACAGA